>SNQN01012517.1:0-15742 GCA_008642245.1 Bassia scoparia
GCTGCTGGTGAGTCAGCATCTGTATTCCTGCGACTTCTTGTGATACGTGCCATCACTGACTTCTTGATCTTTTCCCCACAGACGGCGCCAATTGTTCCGTGAATGGAAATCTAAAATGTAGAAAATTAGGGAATTCAAATCGTCTGCCTGAATCTTGAAGGTCGCCGTAAAGTCCACCGGAAAATACGCCAGAAAGTCTCGAATATTCCCTGAGGAGAGAGAAAGAGCAGTCAGAGGGCCCAGGGGTTTGTACCCTGGGGACCACCTCCGATGCTTAAGTCAGCAGTCTGGAGAGAGAAAAGTGAGAGAGAGAGAGAGAGAGAGAGAGAGAGTGTGTGTTTTTGAGAGAAAGTGTGTACTTGTGTCAGAAATCACCAATGTTGGCCCCCTGAATTTGTGGTCCTCAATCCTATTTATAGGCAGTATGAGGGCATAATCGTAATTTTGCCAACCGTCAGAAGGATCTAGAAGATCTCCTAACAGAATTCTGTTAGGCTGCTTCTCCAAGAAGCTATCTTCTGTTGACTGGTCAACACCTTTAATAATGGCATTCTGGTAATAAGGTCATTGGGCCTGGCCCAGCATCAGGTGGGCCGGAACATATTTATATATATGATTTCCCCCATAACATAAAAACTTTTTTTAAAAAATAATGCAAGCACGCATCGCGTGCATCAAATATCTCTATTATATAAGCCAAGAGGGGAGCAATGGTGTCCCCCCTAGGCAATGACTGATTCGCCCCTTCTTATTAAATATAATGTAATATATTTAAAAGTCTATTAATTAATACACCTCCTATTATAAAATTTTCAAATAAAGCAAAGTTTTACATTTACCCCATATAAAATACTACTTAAAAATTCAAATATTTATGGTTAAAAAAATTTATGATTTAAAAAACACATTTTTTTTTTGGAAAAAACAAACACAATTTTTACGAGAATTACAATTCAAAGAACATTAATTTTTTTTTTATTTTTTGCAAGTTTTAAGCACGCATAGCGTGCACTAAAAAGCTAGTTAGTATATAATTAATGTAAGTACTCCGAGAGTCCGAGGTCACTCTATTAAGTAAGTTTGGATAATAAAAATAGATTTTCTTGCCTACTTGCTATACACACTCGGTATTCTTATACATATTTGACCTAAAAATGCTGCATTATTCTGTCACGTGTATCATTTAACCTGAGACAAGTAATAGATCGGATGTTATAGTGGAGCCAAAGAGTGTGTATGTTTTCACTGTAGGTTTGTGGATATCGCTAGCTCCATTAGAGACAGTGTGGAGTTGTGCACCATCGTGATCCCATGAAGCACTATATCATTTGGGGTAGTGCTAATAATTGGATACCAAATTGGAGGATCAAATCGAAAATAATGCAACACTGGCACGACTAACAGGTGCGTGTAATGTAGACATCTTAGGATCACTTGGGGGAGCAAATGTGTGGAGTGTGTGCCCGGTACTCGGAAATCAAGGTCATATTAGTAAATGTCATCGCACAAAATAAGCCACAAATTTTATATATAGGGTCATATATTAGGGTATGATTTCCGACTCCAATTGCTAAATTTAGAGTGGAGATTAATTATGAGATGTGGCGAAAATCATAGTAAATTTTACATGATAATGTTTTATATAACTCCGATGATAAAATAGATGTGCATTTGTTTAAGTAATAATGTTCGAGTTGATAGAGTATTATATGTATATAGACAAAGTATTAAGTACATCGATGCACAATAAATTTTACTGTGCATCAGATTATAGTGACCTTTTTCGTTAATATAGTAACTTTTTTTATCAATAATAGTGATACGTATTTTTATCATATATTGATGTAAAGTGAAATGGGTCACTATATTGATATAAATTGATAGATCACTATAATGCTTGAATACACATAAATTGTATTGTACATTTGATTGCATACAATACCTTCTGTAATATTAATAATTCTTGGATTTCAACCATCAGTTTAAACTTTTGGTTAATATATTCCGGTGACAAGAGTCTTGCACAATGTTGGCAAAATTAGAATATTCTGAAAATTTTTCTCGCAAAAAAATAAGGGATTTATGAGAGATCAAATAACTGAGATGGACGCGTTGGCATTGCTAGATCAGATCAGTATAGTTAATGGGTCCACGCGACTTTCGCAAAGCACATTGAGCGCGTGCACTGTGGATTACTTGCTAATTGCAACTATATACCGAAGCAAGGATTTCGGGGGATCTTATCTATCGTAATAAAATCATCTTAGTGATTTCTATGAGTAATCATAATAAGATCCCGGTCTCATCTAATATGTATCACTCTTGTTTATTATTCCAATGACTACGCGTTAAATCATTTAATTCATTCTACTGTTGTGCACTGTCGTTCTGCTTCACAAAATTTCAAATGCCGAAAAAGTTCAAATGCAACTCTACTGTCCAAGCCAGGCTGTAGTCTATTCTTATCCTCGCTCTTTAAATCTTTTGACTTGACGATATAAACATTCTCAAAACTTAATACAAGTTCGTTGTAAATTTAAAATAATTCACCTATTGGA
The DNA here is from genome assembly GCA_008642245.1 of Bassia scoparia. Taxonomy (NCBI): domain Eukaryota; kingdom Viridiplantae; phylum Streptophyta; class Magnoliopsida; order Caryophyllales; family Amaranthaceae; genus Bassia; species Bassia scoparia. Next base: position 2,559 of record SNQN01012517.1, read on the forward strand.
TTGATCAGAAAATTATCCGGATTAGTCACGTAAACTACTCACGGTATTACAACTGCGTGCAGTTGAGCTAGAGGTGAAGTATGAGAAGAGCAAGTTTCGTATTCTCCCAAGATATATAAAAAAAAAGGACACAATAGACAGTCCATATACCGAGTGGTTGCTTCATGCTCAAACAATCGACTAAAGTAGTAAAGGGTGAATTTTTTGAAAAGCCATGGTTTGCAAGGCTAATTACCTCTTTTATAAGCTTGATACTTAAACAATAGTTTTGTCAAAAACAAAAATATAAACTTTGACTTGTTCATCTCAAAATAGCGCTCTTTAATTAATTATTACGGCTATAATGATACGATTGTACCTATTCTTCACATTTCACACTACATACATACTTACGAGTTTTGCTGAAGTATATATAGTTAGGAAAAACACACAAATATGTGACGCTTTCATAGTTAAGTTCACTAAATTAATTAGTATTACAATATGGCACAACTTACACTATGATAAATTATTAATGGCAGATCGTCGAATAAACAAATTAAATATCAAGACATACAGTTCGTTGCTGATTATCGCAACTGTACTGTACTCTTCTAATACAAAGGAGATTAATAGTCGCGGAATCGTTTCAGTGACAATTGCATCTAGCTGAATCACTTTCCTGCATTTCGATTTCAATATTTTTTGAATTGTATGATAATAGCCTGGTTATTAGCGATTTATATGCAGTCACACTACGCTAAACTTCCGGATAAATATATAATACGTACTACAAACCTCATACGTGCAACTGTAGTATGTTATTTCGAGCTATACAACTTGGGTTGTAACCATACGTCTCTTTCGATAGATATGGCTGAAATTAGGATGGCAATTATAAAACAATCAGGATGACATGAGATGTTAGTTAACAGCAAATGTCACTGTGTAATGTGAGTACCGAGTGAATGGAGTTAGAATGAAAATAAAAATAAGGAAAACAGGATTGATAAAAATTACAAAAAAACATTGTTGGTATCGAATTTTGTCATAATTTCCCAATTTATTTATTTATTTATTTCTATGGTTATATAGGACTGGATAGGATTATAGTGTCTACTCGGATAACGAGTTTTCGATGTGGACACTTTGAGTTTTTTTTTAAAAAAAAAAAGTTGGCAGTTAATAATATAAAATGGAGTATTTGATGGAGTCGTGTCCGACAATACGAATACGACCCGCTAATGATAGAACATATTTTTGAAGTGTATTATAGAAATGTCATGTAACAAGTGATATTACAAATGTTACGGTACTTAATATTTAAAGTTTAATATAAGTGGCAAAATTATTACATACGGAGAATATACATATATCCATAAGATTGCAACTCTGGATAATATATGCAAGAAAGGATAAATTGCAACTTTAGATATTATTTTCAAAAACAGAAAAGTTTTTGATACTTATCATCCTCGATAAAAAAATGCTAGTTGAAGGTATAATTTTTGCATTTTGTAAAAATTGAGGTATTAGTTAACACACGAAGTTGTATTTTAAAAATTATTTACAATTCTTCTAAAGACAATTGATGATATCATCAATGTAGCATTTGGACGTATTGATAGATGGTAGCAATTCAACTAGCTGTGAATATGTTGCAAAAGAAAAAAAGTAGCATGAACAACAAAAGATGGAGAAGAAATATTTGAAGCAAAGAGAGTCCATATAGACTGATTGATGAAAATCAGAGTTCTGGGAATGAAAGAATCTCTTGAAATCAGAAAAAAACTTTATATTACGTTACTTATATCTTACTCTTTGTGTGGAAAAAAAATAAGAAATGTCGAGTTAGTTGCTCTTTATGAACTGGGTATCAAAAACAAGTTTTACAGATAAACACGAGGCCATATCACAAATTGGGCTTCTAATGGAAAACTTCTTTAAAATCCAAATCAAGTTTTGGCTATTTGTTCATTCGTTACATTTTATACGCCGATTTTTTTGTTTAAAGTTGGCCCCAGAAATTAATACTTCCTCCGTTTTAAAAACTGTCTTAGTTTTTAGGGAAATTGCACAATAATTACTCCACCTTTATTCTTTTTCCATTTGGAATATTGGATTCACAATTAAAATACTCATTTTTTTAAACCTGTTTATTAAATATATTCAAAAATATACCTACTTTTAATTTTTGATTGTCTCGTTTTTGGTCCACGTCTAAACAATTATCATGTCTATCCAAAATTTACTTAGATTTCTGAAAAATCGGAGTGATGAATTTTAAAGAATTGAGGAAGTATTATTTCGCATGTTATTATTTCTTTCATTCAACCATTAAGTCCATCGTTAATCGGAAAAAATGTGTAATATAATGTTTAATGATGCATCGTCCCGTTAATGTAAAGCTATAATACAATTCCGGTGTGGAGTGTTGAGCGAAAAAGGCTCGATTAGTTGCCCAAGAACATAAGCACAAGAAAGTGTAATTTTGATGAACATTTAGTCTGTCGTTAAGCTACCACCAAATGTAATTTTAAAAAGATGTTTTACTATTTTTTGAATGTCTGTTCAACCCTCAATACACAAATGAAAAATACACAAGGTACAAAAGTTCTATCTATCACTACTAATAATTATTTATTATCCTAAACTATACTGAATTCAGCCTGTAACTGATTTTCATTGTGCCTCGGAAGAATTTCCGTTGCGTCCTGAAGAGATTAAGCGCTCTCCATTTCTTAATTCGAGTAAATTCGAAAAAGCGAAGCGGATTGGAACGTGGGCCGCAAATCAACCGCAATCAAAGACCTGCAGCATATATGAAAAAAGCTAAATCATTTAATTTTTCAAATTTAACTACTTGACGAGGGAGAACATATCCCATGATTTATTGGAACGGCAGGGAAGGTTTTAAATAAAGTTTCTGGAATATTACCTTGATGTGGAGGTCAAATTGAGGGCAACCAAAATATCAATGGCATTACCTAACAATTAAACATCCTACTAAGTTTAATGAATGACGGCAAAGTCTGCCACCCACATCCCCTCATCACCCCTGTTTTATGTCAACTGACAAATGATTAGCGAATAAAGAACATCACGTAAAGCAATCATACCCTTCAATATGTTGTAGAAATGGTAGCTACTGATAAACCTGGACCCCAATCCAAGAAGATGGAAGCGCAATATCAATGGGCATCGACGAAAAACCGTTTGATTTATATCTTTAAGGTTGCTAGGAACGCTGCCCAAACGTAACGAACCAAGCCTAGTGCGTATGGCGATCAGAATGGATAAGAAGATTTGACAGCTTTAGTGTAAGAGCATGTGCACTCTTCGCTGAAGCTGGTTTCCGGCTCCGAGCAAATTCGAAACTCTGTGCTGTCATCAATAAATAGAGCAAGGGTAATCTATGAACTCTGTTGAGGTTGAATCCGTAACGAAAATAAAGACTGTACCTTTGCTGCTTCTAGCGCCAACCCGTAGCGCCATATATCTAAGTTTTCTGTAGGACATTTTTTGAGGAAAATGTGAGATTGATTTAGTAAATTAAAGTACGTTCTCTATTGGGTATATTATCAATAAGAAAATTAAAAAATGTATGGGAAATGGTTAATCTTACTACATTGCCATGAGAAATAAGTTTGCTTTCATAAATCACGCATAGAGCCATCCTAGTCTAATATACCCAAGATCTTCAATGCCAATACCCAAACTGTAATTATAATAGGGGTGATGCAGAAAAAAAAAACCGAAATGAATATCATTTTAATTTATCCGTTAACATCAGTTTTAAAAATCTATTATTGCAATCGTATGTCTGAAAAAAATGGATCGAAATTGTCAATTTTTAAAAGATAAATTATGGATCGATTTCCGAATCACGTTTTTAGAAACCCGAATAATCCATATCTGATGCCGATTTTATACAAAACATATTTAATATCACTTATAAGTTCATATTGGTTTGCATCATTATGAATTCTAATTAGTATAACAAACATTAAAAGCATATACTGTATATTATATAATTCATTGTAATCAACATAAGCGTAAAATTAAAATAAAGTTTTGGTTGCATCGAGTGTACAACAGAATTACCTTTTTTGGCCAATAATTTGGTACTCTTAATTATCATTAGTATTAGTAGTGAATATATGTTTGGAATGCAGTTAATTTAATTTACAAGGTGCAGTAGAGAGAATTGTTGAAGTTTTAAAATGTACTTACAAACCATACGCCGCAGAGGGTAATGGCTAATTTCAAGTTGGAATAGACGTGGAACATGATTCTTTCGATAGACCTTTCCATGTATGCTCAACCTTATTAGCGAAACTCACGTAGCAATCAGAACAATAACCGAGAGCGAAAACGAGGCAGAGGTAAGCCACGGGATAAGCCTTAAAACGAGGGTTTGTGAATGAACCAACAAATAGTTAAGGCCGCAGTGCAACAACAAAGGAACAAGCGACTAGATTCCAAGGGAAATACGACGTGATTGTGCTGAGGAATCTTATGAATGTTTCTGTAGAATGCAAATTGCGAATATTTCGGGTATTAAAAACCTTATGTAGATGGCTGTGTGTGTTTCGAGATAACGGCGGCTTGATGGAGTAGCTCTAGTTGGTTCGGAAATCCACATATGTATGGATATAAGACATCGAAAAGACAACGAGACATAATACATGATGCTTGGAGATAAATCCTAGCAGTGTTGCTACATGTTGAACAAAGCCTTGCCACATAATGTCCTCTGATGCATCACTTAATCCAAGCACAAAGTTACAAAACTTGACAATGATCAAGAGGAGGTAATGAATTTGTATATCACAATAATGGATGAACCAAATTGATGTTTTGCGTTTCAGTAAGCCACGCCGTCATACTTTCTGTCATTATTAATTTTTTTAAAATCTATATTGTATAGGTATGGAATTATCGTGATAATTTTTATGAGATGTATCACTTTTCAAATTATAAAATCCTAGACAATTTTGAAGATAAGAGAGTGGATTCATGTAATGAGAGACATAGGTATAATTAAACAACAATTATAACGGAAAAACAAACTAAATGAAAAAGATTGGAGATTTAAAGACAAATCTAACCCCCAGAATCATAACAGTGACAGTAGCCCATGAATTGCCAAGAGTGGAGCCGGCAAATTGTAGCTCGCCAAAAATGCTCCGCGAACATGACTGAAAATCACGGAATAAATTTGTAGAACACATTGGTGAGTATCTAATAGGCCAATGCGATATTTATTTGCCCTTGGCTTCTTTAAGCATCTATTACTTTTTCTAAGCATGTTTCCCTTCCCTTCTCTCCTATAACGCTGTTACGCTAACAATAATCGTGTTTTTTCAGCTCAGATCTAACAACTTTTCATGGGAGCCGTCTAGGATTGCAAAATTACTTATTCTCAACTCCGAATAGGAATAAGCTATGAAAGATCATAACACTTAAATGATAATATTTCGTACATCTTTACAAACAGAAAAATAGAGACACATCACTTAGAACTTAACTATTTAACAAGATGTGACCATACACTATTCTTTAATACTTCTACATAATGCACTCTCTCTAACTAAATTCGAGAATAATTAGTCGAATTGATAGTCGTAATAAAAATCTACAAGTATATGTTCAAAAACAAGTTAAAAATAATGGGCATATATATAAAGCGTAGAAAGAAGAGAATATTACTTCTAAACACGCAATATTTATTTTTTGTCATATAGTTTTAATTAAATTAATAATGATGTGAAACATTAATTTAGACCACCAAAAAAATAAAAAAAAACTATGCCCCTCATCTATTTTTTTGGGAGGAGAAATTTATTTTTTTTTTTTTGGGAGAGAGAAGGAGTATAATTGTGGAAATTAATTGACACATGGTTATTGCTACAAAATCCTACATCTAAGCATTCGCCCAAACTCCTTCGTTAATGCTTCCAAGGGTAGCTCATTTCTTAACTACTAGTGCTACTACTACGCAATAGATTTGGGAAAATAATAATAAATCTAAAAACATACTAATAAACTAAATATAACATGAAAATATATCAGTTACTTAACGTAAGATCTACATATGACGATTGACGGGCTACCCGAAAAATTTACGTGTTATGTTGATTGCACGTATGCTTCATTGTTTGTTTTCGATTTTCTAATGGTTGGGTTTACTATGGTGTTTTGTGAATTTTATTGTCTCTGAATTGTTATTCTTTTCTAGTATGAAGTGTCTTATATCTTTGTACTACGATGATTTATGAATACGATTGGATCTTCGATTTAGTGTTTAATTTAATTTGGTCATTTGATTACAACTCTGTGGGATGTGTACATTGTGAAAGGGTCAATCGAAAAAGATGCAAAGTCATCTTAGATAATTGAGATTTTGGATAATTACCATTATTTCAGATAATTTGATAGACATCTAGTCTCTAATATCTAACAAGTTTACTGTTTACCACACCATCGGAAGTGGCCCATATTAAATTGGTTTCTATGCAACTTTTAATCGGTCTATCCAATTGTCAAAGCCTCTTCAACTTATTCTATTTAAAAATAACGAAAAAGGAGTGACGTAATATTTGGAAATACTTTATGACTTTTAGTGCACAGTAATTAACACCTTAATCAGAAGGTATTGTAGTGCAAGAAGTGCACAATAGTTTTATCGTGCATCAAACATTATAGTGGACTCTTTATATCAATTGGACCTATATAATATAGTACGCCTTTATATCAATATAGTAATCCATTTCACTTTACATCAATATAGTGATAAAAAATAAGGGTCACCATATTGTTAAAAAGGGTTACTATATTAACTAAAAAGTCACTATAATCTGATGCACAGTAAAATTATTGTGCATCCGATGTACCTAATACTTTGTCTACCTCAATATACATCAAATATATTCAAAATTTTGTCTCAAGGAAGAGTCCAACTTTGGGTACCTTCAGATAAGAAAAAATACATTCACCTAAAAAAGTTGAAAAGAACAAACAAATTATTATTTTTTTCCACAAAAAACTTCAGAAAAAATAAGATAATTTCAATACAAATAGGTACAAATAAAAAAAAAATAAGTTCAGATTGGAAAAAGGGATTTTTCATGGGGTACCCTGAGATTTATGGTATTTCACGTGGTGTCCTGAACATTTTTAAAATTCATGTGGTACTCCATTTTACCAAAATAATTTATAATTAAGACAAAGTGACAATTTTGATGAATTTTTTGGGTTGAATAAAAGGGTTGAAAAATGAGATTCCATGAATAAGTGTAGCTATCATGTGAAACACTTGAAAAAATAGAAAATGAATGACATTTTGGTAATTTTAAGACCCAAAAAATTAATCGAAATTGTCATTTTACCTTAGTTATGAATTATTTTGGTAAAATGAGACACCACATGAATTTTGAAAAGGTTTAGCGAATTCCCATTAGCATGCCTGAATTTTTTTTATTCTCATTTGGTATGTCTCAGGTTTAGAAATGGTTCTCAAATATAGCATTATTCAATTAAAAAGTAACATTTAACCATTGTAACTACCTCAAATCACCACGCACGAATCACCGCAAGCCATTAGCGAAATCCTCGAATAGTGTGCGTGTAGTCGAGAAAAATGGTTGAGGGGAGAGAAAGTGAATTAAAAAAAATCGCAGTTTAAGGGAAGTTGTTGGCGGTAATTTGGGGCTTTCGATGATGGCTTGCGGTGAATGTGGTGCTTTGGGGTGATTACTTTAGTTAAACGTTACTTTTTAATTGAATAATGTTATATTTGGAAACGGTTCCTAAACCTCAACCATATCAATGGGAATAAAAAAAAAATCAAACATATCAATGGGAATTCGCTAAACCTCAGACATACCATTGGGAAAAACCCTAATTTTATTTTAAAAATACTGTACTTTAATGTATATTTTTTGTCGTATCCATGTTCTAAAAAAAATACTTCGTACTATTCTTTCTCTCAAAATTAGATCCGTAGATCACCCGAGCCAAATCGAATATTTATCTGTTTGAACTGAACTTGATAAGATTTAAATTTGTTCGAGTACGATCAAGATCGATGAGCCTTTTCATTTACTTGTTCGAACTTGGCTCGTTAAACTTTAGACTTGTTCGATCTCGACTTAAGCTTGTTCATTTAGATGTTGAGCTGGAATTCAAATGTAAACGAGTTATAAACAAACCTTTGTAAACAAACAAACAAACTTTTCTAGTTTTTCTACATTTATTCGTGGAAATACTAAATGTGCAAATATTTATTATTCAGCTCGTTTTGTGTGTAACCAGCTACACCTATTATTTGGTGTGGCTGGCAACAAAACATAACGGACTCCGTTATGTCCGTACCGCCTACACAACTAACTATTACAACTTATTAACACTTAACAGGCACATTAAAACCTAACGCAATCCAAAAACAGCAACCAGCAGCCATAATCAACTTCTGCATTTGTGCTTATCTCTGTTTTGAAACCTTTGATTCACTCTCCTTTTGGCCACTTTTCTGTTCTCTCCTCTGCAATCTTTCCCAGCCTTTCTCTCAAGCAATATCTATAGCGACATTAAAAAATGAAAAAACAATCAAATGAAAGACAAAATTCAGAAATTCTTCAAACAATGAAAATGATCAAAACGATAGAGAAGACATGATACATCTAAAATGTTTCAATTACTAAACTGAATTATATGAACTATTTTTTGAATTATATAAACTACTTTTTCTAAAATAAAAAAACTACTTTTGTAAATTGAATAAAACTACTTTTATGAAATATATAAACTACTTTTTCTGAAATATATGAACTACTTTTCTGAAATATCAAAACTACTTTTTCTGAATTTAAAAAAGTACTTTTAAAGATTATATGATTTTTTTTACGAATTATATGAACTATTTTTATGAAATATCACCATTATTTTCTGAATTATAAGAAGTATTTTACGAATAGTGAACTGGTTTTTATAAATATATGAACTATTTTTATGAATATCTAAATTACTTTTTGAATTATAAAAGTACTTTTAAGATTATATGATTTTTTTACGAATTATAGAACTATTTTTATGAAATATCACCATTATTTTTTTTTAATTATAAAGAAGCTACTATTTTACGATATTAGATGATCTACTTTTTAAATATATGACTACTTTATGAATCTCACAATTATTTCTCTGAAATATAAGAAGCTACTTTTTACGAATTATTGAAAGATACTTTTATGAATTAGATGAACTACTTTATAAAATTTTGAACTACTTTTATGAATGATCACAATTACTTTTCTGAAAGTAAAACTATTTCATATAGAACTCTTTTAATGTAATATTGGAACTACTTTTATGAAATATAATGAATACTTTTATGAAATATTATAATTAATATTTTCTGAATTATAAGAACTACTTTTTATGAATTATAAAACCTACTTTTACGAATTATAAGAACTATTTTACGATTATATACGAACTACTTATTATGAAATCATCGAACTACTTTCTGAATTATATGAACTACTTTTATGACATACCCTAACTTTCACAACAAAGCATTTCCAACTGATTCCTTCAGATCTATTAAGTTCAAATTTCAAAACAAACAGAACGAAATTCAAAATTTAAAAATTTCAGAATATCTTCATCTTGTTACATTACTTTTGAAACAAAAACAAAAGAGAAAAATTGAACTATTGAACTCAGATCTACTACATATCACATATAAAAAACAAGTGAAAAACTAAAACAAGAAGAAAAACAAGAGAGAGCACAGAAAATAGAAGTATTTTACAATTATATGAACTTTTTTTTACGAATTATATGAACTATTTTATGACAAATTCAACCATTTACTATTACTGAATTATAAGAAGTACTTTTACGAATTATGAACTGATTTTAATAAATATACGAACTACTTTATGAAAATCACACATTACTTTCTGAAATATAAGAATGACTTTTAACGAATTGATGGTGAACTACCTTTTATGAAATATATGAACGACTTTTAATGTAACATATGAACTACTTTATGAAATTAATTGTAATTACTTTTCTGAGTTATAAAAGGACTATTTTTACGATTATAAGCACTACTTTTTGAAATATACGAACTACTTTTATGATAATATGAACTCTGTTCTAATTTATATGAACTACTTTTTATAACATACCTTAAAATATTCTAACAAAGCATTTCCAGCTGAATCTACTTGATGAATAGTTGATTCAGTTCAGACAAAACTTTTTTTGCATGTAAAACATTCTGATATCTTTCTTCAGATCTATAAGTTTAAAATTTCAAACAAAAAGAACGAAATTCAAAATTAAAAAAATTCAGAATATCTTCATCTTGTGATCAAATACTTTTGAACAAAAAACAAAAGAAGAAAACTAAACTCTGGAAATCAGATCTACTATAACCACAACGAAAAAACAAGTGAAAACAAAAACAAGAAGAAAAAGAAGAGAAATATAAAAAGGAAACACGAGAAACGAGGGAGAAGCAAGAAAGAAGCAGAGAGAAGAAGAGAAGAGAGAGAGAAGCAGAAAGAAGAAGAGAGAGAAGTAGAGAGAAAATTTTAGAGAGAGAAGAATAGAGGAAATTTTAGAGAGAGAAATTGAAAATAGAAAATAGATTGGCAAATGATAGATAATGAAATGTCACATGCTTATAAATACTAAATTTATGACAGAACACGACTTTAAAAAAACACATGTCCGCAAACCGAAAGAACATAGAATTACTTTACAGTAGAAATCACAATTACTTTTCTGAAATATAAGAACTACTTTTACGAATATATATGAACTACTTTTATGAAATATTATAATCACTTTTCTGAATTATAAGAAGTTCTTTTACGAATTATAAAGAACTACTTTTACGAATTATATGAACAACTTTTACGATTATACGAACTACTTTTACGAATTAGAACGATACTACTTTTTATGAATAATAAGACATGAATACTTTTTCAAAAAAATGAATTACTTATTGTCAAAATTTAAACATATAATACAACAAAACACTCAACAAAAAACCAAATGCAATTACTTTTTCAGGAAAAATGAATTACTTATTCTCAAATATTTAATTAAATGAACTACTTTTATGAAATATATAAACTATTTTTAGAAAATTATCACAATTATTTCAATTTTTTTGAATTATAAGAAGTACTTTTACAAAATTATATGAACTAACTTTTATGGAATATATGAACTACTTTCTGCACCAAAAAATATATGAACTACTTTTACGAATATCAGAACTATTTTTACGAATTATATGAACTACTTTTATGAAATACATGAACTATTTTTATGTAATATATGAACTACTTTAATGAAATATTTCTGAATTATAAGAACCACTTTTACGAATTATACGAACTACTTTTATGAAATAATATGAACTACTGTTCTGAATTATATGAACTACTTTTTTATGAATACTCGGAATCAAATCAATGAGTAAACAATCTGCATCATAAATTACAAATAAATTGATATCACCTATATTAATAAGTGATTGAAATAAAAAATTCAAAACTTATTGAAAATGAAAGAAAAAGAAAAGGAGAAATCCAAAAATAAACTTGTAATTGGCGCAATGAATCATATCTAAATCATATCAAAATATGAAAGGGGATTCGAAATGCAAAAACATTAACACAACACAATTTCACAACGCAACAACACAACAGCACACAATTTCACAACACAACATCAACAGCAACACAGGACAACAGCAACAGCAACGCCGCCACCGGAGTCGTCAGGAATCGCAAACGCAAGGAGTCAGCGATGGAGACGAATGATGATGATGATAACGGAAGACGAGGTTTGAGGAGGAGATCGAGTGCGGTGGCAATGCGCAGTTCTCTAAGTCGTCGTCTTCGAGGCGCGGTGGCAGGATTTTGTGAAGCCGGTTGTCGACGGAGGAGAGAGAGACAATAACTGCTTCAAATTAATGGGCTCCATTTGGACTCGTGGTGGTGGTGCRGCTCCTCCTGGTGATGGTTCGACATAGTTGGTTGGTGATGTTCTTCAATGGCGGAACTTCAGAAAGAAGAATTGGGTTTGAGGTGAGAGAATCGAGGAGAGAGAAAGAGATAGGTGAGYTCCAAACGGAGTCCAATGGCATAGCATTTTCATGGGTTAGGAATTACTTTATTTAAAAATCCTAATTTTGAGATCCAGGAAGAATAAAAAAGGCTTAACGGAGTCCGTTATGCACTGCTTAATGGGCTTTATAAAATACAAGGCTACACGGTAAAGTTATGATGTGGCCTGCCACATTCAAAAGTTTGCCTTTATTATTTTTTATTGAAAACAAAGTCAACTTATTATTATAATTGTTGAATATGAAAATCTAATTATTACAATAATTTCCTTTTTGCTACTAATGAAAATTGTTTTAAAAGGACAATAATAATAGTATTAGTAGCAAGGTTGCTTCATTGTTTGCTAGTTGGTGTGTGGTTGCTTGTACGTAGCCTTCACCATCCTTATGATACAATAATCTATTTATGATGAAAAATATCTTTGTTTTAACTTAAATAGGAATTTGGCTTGACTAAAAACGAGTATTTTTTTAAGTACCAAACGAGCTTTTAATGAGTAATAATAAACAAGTTGGTCACGAGCCTTAACGAGTCGAACACATAGGTGTTCGAGCTTAAGATTTTTGTTCGAGCTTGTTTATTTGTTCCATGAACGAGTTTTGATAGAGCTTGATCACGAGTAGTTTTGACCGAGCTACTTTTTCCGAACACTCATATTAAAAAACGTTTAGGGGCATGATACGAGTCGTTTACCGTATTAAATTAATTATTTATAAAACCTATCTTAGTCCTTCAAAAATATTAATAAGTAGTAAAAGGGCGCAAGAAAGGGTCGATCCCACAGGGAGATTGTTAACTTTCTAAACTCAAAATTCAATCTAATGTTAAGTACAAATATACAATATTTACAATATTTACGCTATTTACATATTTACGAATATGGGGGTTTTACGAAATTGTGATTAATTAATAAGAAATCTAAATCTAAACTATTATTTACAAGTGACAACACAATTAACCCTTTTAACTCCATGATTTTTATTAGATTCGATTATTAATACGATAAATAGTCAACCTTGAGAATTTAATCAATTATATTATTAG
>SNQN01012518.1:3153-15742 GCA_008642245.1 Bassia scoparia
AAAAAAAAATTTAGTCTTTAAGACATTTCTATATTACGGCCAATAACACGGAGATTCTTTCATGACTATTCATGAGTGATAGTAACTAGGACAGCAATACAACACTCTGAGTACCGTTAATTTCTAACAATTTCTTCAACATCAATGTATGCTAGCAACTACCCATTCGCTTGTTCTTCTTGCAACACGAATGGGCATGTGATGCAAATGTGTGCAGCACAGGTTTTCATTTTGGCGATAATTATACTTTTGGTGAAGGTTCCATCCAGGAACACACGTGTGTAATTTGCTCTTGGAGAGTCATAACTGCAAATTGACCTGCCTTTATACTTTGAATTCTCCAATTAATTCCTATAATACATGTTACACTTAGCGTTGAATGAAAAGAGTTTTCTTTGTTTCTCGAATTGATCTGTAGGTTCAATGCAAGTGTAGCAATTAAAGGGACTGGATTCGTGCGAAATGTTAGGAAAACCACCAATCTACAAAGAGCTACCCCAAAAGATCAGACAACAAGACAATACTATATACCCTACCTTGATTCACAAATAAACGTCGTAAACTTCTTCACATTCAGTAACATATTACTTGAAAATCAAACCACAACAAACCACAACCAAATACTCACCTACAATTATAGATAAAAAGACTCTGTTAAAAAGACAGTACAAATAATACACCACCCTCCTGGTAATATCCAACCAATAATGCAATACCAATAACTCCTTATTTATTCCAATCAAAACCATTGCACACAGGCACCATACATGTAAACACAATAGAAACCCATAGAAAAAACAAAGACCCATCAATTGTGCGTGATTAATATCTTATACTGTTAATGTTAACTACCACGGAACAAAGATATGTCTATTTTGGAGAAAGTAGGCGAAAAATACGCATCCTGCCGCATGAAAGAATTGAATGGTAGGTTGCTCTGTTTCTAAACAAGACAACAAAACATAACACAAAGGCATCAATTACTCTAAACACGACCACACTTTAAATCACAAAATAATCATGTTATGACCCATTTTTAGTTAAAAAACTCAAATGAAAATCAAACAAAAGATGCAGTAAAACTGTAATCACATATCGAGTCCATCGTTTCATGCTTACTTGAATAACAGAAGCCAGAGAATCACATACTTCTGGCTCGAAAAAAAGTAAGCGCCAATATTATAGCAGTATACTAAGTTGACGGCGAAACCAACGTCTGCAGGATCTTCAAAAAATCGCAAGATGACATTGACTGAATTATTTACTGAGAGCCTTAGATGATGCACATCAAGTGTATCGGCTTTACTGAGACTGAGAGCCTTATTTCACCACGCCGTACCATTACGCAAGTTGTACCAAGGATGAAGGAAAGGCGAAGAATAATAGACGAACAATCAGGTAGGCAACAATGCAGATTTCCGCTGTAAGCTTTTGGTAGATCTTGAAGAAGGATGCTTATGATGTATGTGGAACTAGTTCACAATGTTTGACCTGCATACCATCCACAGTAGTAGTTTATTATGGTTTATTGGTTACCCTGATACTGTATTTGCAAGTTCACAGCTTTCAGGTTTTATCAATTAGCTTTAATTGAAGTGCATGATGAGGTGTGGTATGCCGAATCATGCGCGACTATTGTATTGTTTCAAATGAAGATTTTTATTAAGAATATTGTTAATCGAATATGTGATGCTATTAGTTCAAAGGTGATAAGTGATACATTTTTATTGATTTTTTTTTTTTAGTTTTTTGAGGTTTTGATTGTAAGTGTCATTTGATACACGCAAAAATTGCAACAATTGACTTTTCACACATTTTAGAAGAAATTTAATTAATGTAAATATGAACAAATTGTGAAAATAATTTGGAAATTTTAAAGCTTAACACATATGAATACATTTTCATATGTTACTTATGCTTTGAGACTTCAACTGATCCCCATGCTAAATTCCATGCATTAATCAACTATACCCGCTCACTCTAGTTAAAACAATTAACCTTAGTTAAATTTTAAATGAGTTTGTGTACTGTTGTCAATCAACTCCATGGGTATTGTGGTGGGCATTGTTGTTAATGAAGTATGAGGGATTCTACACTTTATTATTTGTTTTAATATTTTTTGTTTGGCCTCGTGCAAAAAAGTTAAACAATAAAGATTTCAACATGAATAAGTAATTAGTGAGTTGAAATAAGGGATATATCAATTTGGATATAATAATTGATATATGATTTTTATGGGTATACGTTTAAGAATGAAATGCAAAAATCTCTCCAAACCACAGTATAAGTAGATTTATTAACTTAGAAATAGCCCTCAATGCAAATATAACCCAATCAGATACATCATCAGTGTTGATATATGGACTTAGAATTTCCCAAATATATTTTTAATCGAAATATTGAATAAGAATAAGCTAAGAAGAAATAAAGTTCTCGTGTAGTTAAAATCCTGTCTTTTCGATGTCTATCATTTGCTTTCACATAGATAATCCTGGAAAAATGTTCTCATTTAATAATTCAATTGGCTCTCAAGCTGTGTGTACACCTGCATTGCTATCAAAAATGTTAGAATCTTACGTGCTGCTTTAGTCAAAATATATTGCATCTCTTTCGCACATGTTTTTCATTTTAGATTAGATTAATATCATATGTAATAATATAAAACATAAATTAAATTGAAAATCACTCTATTCATATCTTATCTCCCATGACATTATTCTCATCCTGCTATTTACTGAAATGTTGACGAGATTTTCTATTAATCCAATGCTAGAGCTTCCATTGATATTATTTTGTTTGACTCCCTTTATACAATTGACTGGATTTTCGATTTTTTCGTGTTGATATGTAAAACCAATGGTCGAAATATAAGGGTGGTGTTCGATTTGTAGCGATGTATATTTCGTAAAGATTGACTCTTTATGGTTTATAATAATCGAGGACTACGATAATTAATGGTTAAAATTGTGCCTTAAAAAGCTAAGAGTAAGTTATGAGGATGAATGGATGATATTGGGTTGCAGAGGGTAATAATCAGAGAAAGTGTGAAAGTTGCTGCATTTGGTTTTGGGTTGATGAAGACTGACCTTATCAAGTCGTTGATGGTGGCATTTTGGTGGCTTGATGAAAATGACGGCGAGACTTTTATTCAATTCCTCTTCTCTTATACATCACATTTGAATGAGGCTTTTTAGGGTCGCTTTGTTTTATCTAGAATGATGTGAAATTAACCAAAACAAATCAAAACATAGTTCAAGCAAACTATAGAGAAAACTAATGCATGAATACACCTAAATGAGACCGAATGAGTTTAACTTCACATGTTTATGCATTCCTAATGTCCTTGGGAATTCATATAGCCACTTATTAGTGATATTGAGTATGAAGCATTGGTGCAAGTGTGCAACCTCCTTTTGAGCCGGACTTAGTTTGAATGATGGAATATAGAATGATAATCAACTGTGTATATAATCTTTTACTAGCAGAGCATAAAAAAAATGGAGTAATTGATTCTAAAAAAATGTAAGAAGTGATTCATTATACTCTTTGTTTCATTCGGAAGTTGGGGTGATTTTATGTTGAAATCGAAGTTTATGCAATTTTAATCTGCACTCGAATGTTATCRGGTGATGTTTTTGGTACTTGGTACGGAGTAGTTGATAAGCTCTGCTTAAGAAAGGCAGGAAGATTGTGATTTCATTCATGAGGATTCCTTCTTACATAGTTCAGCTATGTATATTGATACAAAGCATTTAATCAAAGTATCAAACCGTTGCAAAATGTGAATCAAATGATAGGAAAGAATGCCAATGCAATGTCTTTGTCATTTAGTGTAACAACTTCCAAGTTCCACCTGGTGTGGATCATCCACAGTTTCATTTATATTATTGCAACCTCACCTATTGACATTGCATTTGCATTATTGGGACCCTTATTTGGACTTGTATCAGTAGTAAAATTGATTAACTTGTCATTTTTGAACTGTAGTTGTCCTGAATTAATCTTGGTTAGCCTTGTATTGTAGAAAAGTTGTTTGGGGTCTGATCCTGACCATTCTATTTCGCTTTGACAGTTGGTGAATGGATGATAGCTCAAATGTCATTAAAGTTCTTGTCTTGTAATCAGCGGTTTGATCTTCTAAGGTATACAACATTTATAGTCTTTGTCCGTCGCCATTTTGTCCATCCTCGGTCCTTTATCTATCATTTTCCCTTTCATAGCACACTGATTTTATGCATTTTGTGGTTGTCAGCCCTGTGTCTTTAACAACTGCAAGAAGTAGTGGGATAGAAACTGGACCCAGTTTTTTTAAACTACCAGAAAGCACTCGACATAAGAGACTGTCACCTAGTTTATGCTTTTCTATGGATAAAAAAAATTGCATGGGACTAAGGCTGAGGCTTCTGTTCATGTGGGTCAGAAGATGGCGTGATTATTGTCGATCATGGATCTCGTAGGAAGGAGTCCAATATTTTACTGAGTAAATGTCTGTTCATCTTTGCAAGTCTTTTCTGGTTATTTAGTTTCGCAACTATTGTAATCTTGGCTCATTAACAATGCGTTTACTTTTGTACTGCAGATGAATTTGTGCTTATGTTCAAAAGGAAAACTGGATAGCCCATTGTTGAGCCAGCTCACATGGTATTACCCCATTGTTGAGCTGTTATATTAGTTATATGAAATTATTTCTTTGTAGCATATCACATTTTAACAACATTTTAGATGAAATTATGTTACATACGGAGAGATCTGAAAGCCAACTATATTGTTGCCTTTTCCTATGTGTTCTGAAATATGCAACAGCCTTCAGGTGTGCCGAGCACTCTGCGCGCTCGTTCAAAATGAAATGATTGTACAAATATTAAATTAAGCAGATGATGAATTGGAAGAAATACTACGTCATCGATTTAAACTGTCAATGACAAATTACTACCCATTGCTATCTAAAATTCCAATTTAGATTGAAAAAATATGCTTCTATAGTTCTATCTTCTATTTCGTGAATGCATTTCTGTGTTCTGATTCCTCTTATTTTGTGGTGCTATCCTAAACTTGTCATTTGATTTCTGACCCTTTCTGTTCATTATTGTTGCTTAGGAATTGGCAGAACCATCCATAAAAGACGCTTCAATTCTTGTGTTCAGCAAGGGGCAAATCGTGTTATTATAACCATTTTTCCTATTTCCTGGGCGACATTGGCATCAGGTAAGACAACTGAAACTCATGGTTAAGGCATAGACACAACAACGCCATGCAAACCCCCCAATAAAAAACAATTGACATGTTAAGCTTAATTGTCCAAACTAGTTCTGGCTGGATGCATCGGGTGTTTATTTATTACTCTTTCCATTTTTCCCTATTTAATTATATACACTGCAAATGTTAAATTGGATTCTTTGGTTGCTGTACAGGTATCCCTTCACTTGCAGATGCTGCCGCACTGGGGCATCCTGGTATCAACTATCTTGTCACAGCACCGTTGGGTTTGCATGAGCTGCTTGTGGTATTAACTTCATCTTTCTCTATTTACCCACAATAGTGTACATTCTTTCGTCTCATACCCGTATCCTTTTCTAAAGAAAATACGTTTATAGTCCGTTTGGTTATTGAGACTAAATGGTGGAATAAGAATGAATTTAAGTGCCTTAAAATCTCTATTGGGAATCAAGTTGCTTACAACTTTTCTCCATTAGAAACAATCTTACCCAAAACTAATGTTTTTTTTCCCATGGAGACATACTCTTCTTTATGAATTTTCATTACCACTTGAGGGAGTGTATCGAGTGAGAATGAAAATTAAGTACAAAAATGGACTTTTTATGATGCAATGACATTACCATGAGAATGAACATGGATTTCTTCATTTATTTATTACCAAATGGGCCATTAAGGTAGTAATATATTGATTCAGGCTTTCATATCTGATATTGCAGGATGTTGTGAAGAGACAGAATTGACTATGTTTTAAGCCATGTTGCTGGAAAAGTGGAGGAATGCGCCATCTGTTCAGGAACAGGCCGATGTAAATTTAAACCTGAAATTTGATCCTCAGCCTATCTGCTGTTATCTCACGTTAAGCACACCAATCCTATGGATCAAGCATCATGATTGTTACACATCATGCTCAGTCTATAAGATGGGAGACATTACTTCACGGGAAGACTAGACTGCACCATACACTTGGGCACTGAAGAACTAAACAAACTGGCTTATCTTCTCATTTGTCTGGCGGATTTATCTGAGTGGATCCATTGATGAATATTGAACTGCTGCAGCAGTTCACTGGTTACCAAATGTAAGCTCTCAGTCTCACTTAAGTTAAATTCTAAATTGTACACGCACAACATTAATCCAGAAATATGTTTCACTTGTATATGAATCCCGGATGTTCTTGCATCTTAATTACGGAAAATTCCTAGGCAATCCATTGAATTTCCAAATTGGAATCCAATGATATTATAGTAAATAAACAAAATGGAAATCCAGTATTATAGTAATAAACCAAAAAAAAAAATAAAAAGATAAATGACAATATTGTACTTGTGATCCGTCCGTATTTGGGTGTTAAGACCTAATTACCTCACTCATTCACTCACTCTCTCTCTCAAACCCTCTCATTCTCTTATCGGCGCCTGTTTGTGACGGCAAAATCATATTAATACCATAAATTTGAAAAGCTCAAGCATCACTAATATCATAATTTCAGGAGTATCGTGAAAATTCCCTTAAAAATATTCATATCCGGAATGTGAATAACTGAATACTCAGTATTATTGTTTAGTTCATCTTTGATTGGCTGTCAATGCCTAATTTTTTTTTAATTTAATTTATTTTTACACGATATACTAAGCATAAACTGTATATAAATATTCTGTATCTTTAATTGTGAAGAGTGTCTTCTATTTAACTATTTATCTAGTATCTACTCTCATTCACATTAAAGTTCTGTAGGCATAAAAGAAAAAATAAAAAGGACAAAAAAAAAAAATGGCGATCAATCGATGGTTGGAGATGCTGAAGATAGGCAGCAGCGGCGTGAAAAGAAGTCTGGGCATGATGTTGTATTCAACTACTACTATCATTCCAGATCAACCTTAAATAAGGCGGCGTCGGGCAACGGCAACGGCGGCGTAAGCCCTGTTTTCGTGAATTATTTAATAAGTCTGGGGCTTTCGAGGGAAGAAGCTGATCCGATTTCAGCGAAGCTTATGCAGAGTTGGCAAAAGAAGAAGAGGGCCAACATCTTAAGAATTATCATCGTGTTGACAGTCGGTCGGAATTCCGCCGCATCTGGAGTAATCGAGGTGCGAAAACGGTGAGTGAGTTTAACTTTGTTGCAAACGCTGATTCTGTTGTTTTCCTTCCTTGAACACAGCGGATTTCGCGAGGCTCATATTCGAAACTAGCATTACGTGCTCCAATGATATTGGTCTCCAAGTAACCCGACTCTTAAAGCCTAAGGTCGAGGTTTTCTTGAATTTGGGTCTGTCTGTTACTGATCTCACTAACCTTGTAAGTACAACCGAGTCCCTACTTTCCATGGGCTTCAAGTCCACCATCGTTCCGTCACTCGACCTTTTGAGGCAAGTCATGGGCAGTGATTCTGAGGTCATTTCTCTTGTAAAGGATAGTTACCTAATGTGGGTTTATGGGTTTCGAAAGGTGTCCACGGTCTTCTTGCGGAACGTAGCTTTGCTCCGAGACTATTATGGGACCCCCGATACCTTAATCCGGGAATGGATAGCACGGAAAACATGTGGCACATTAGTGTTTCATCGGGATACTGAATCGTTCAAGAAYGTAGTCGTCATGCTCGATGAAAAGTTCGGGATTCCACCAAACTCCGACATGTTCTTCGATGCTCTTCACATGTTTCACACGCCTATAGGAGATGACACTCTCCATTCCTTCAAACAAATCTTAAAGAGCTTTGGTTGGACCGATTCTCATATCGCGCACCTTCTCAGGAATCATCCTTCGTGTTTGAGGCATTATTSTCAAGATACCGTCGTCCAAACCTTGGATTTTCTCACGACCAAATTAGGTTATGACCCTAATTACATTGCCTCCTTCTGGCCTGACCTGTTCTATTGCRACTTCAAGGTCTTCAACCGCGAGTTAGTGCCCAGGTATGAGGTCTTTCGAATTTTGAAGGAGAAAGGTTTGATAAGGATGGACCAAGACTTTCGCAGAGCGTTACGGATGTCTGAATATGATTTTAAAGACAAATTTGTGATACCATACGAGGACGTTCATCAAGTTTATTTCAAATAGATCGATAAAGATATGCAATTGCATATTGGATGTAGTTTACGTAGGTATTGCTAAGGTAAGATAGACCTAGTTTTGCTGGTTTTAGACGTGGTATTGCTGTTCATGTACAGCTATCAGTCTATCACTCGCCTAAATTGGGCAGATTAGATTTTTTTAAATTTTTTTGGGCAGATTAGATCTATTTAGTACAAAGAAACTTGTTTGTGAGCTGAAACAATAATAGTAGGAATTAATTTACTCACATCAAATGAAATCTTTTTTATAGGTTCTTCCAAAATTACAAAAATGAAAGCGAAAATAAACTAATGGCCAAGTGGCGGAGAACTCGGCCAAAACCGAGGCAAGTGCCGATGTCTGTATGGTGGTTAAATTGTGCCTGTATCGCGACTCATGACTTCTTGTGCTGCCGTGTCGCGATTTTCTTCCGATCTTGGGACTCGTGATCTGTCTCACGAGTCGTGAGTGGCCAGTGCAATATTGTGAATTAGCTTGCTTAGCAGACACCCCTCCTCCAAAGAACTAGGCAACTAGAGATACAGAACTTGGCATGTTCACCATTATCAGAAAAGTATAATTGGTAATTTGTGTTATGACTCAATAGCTTCAAACAATCGAATTTGCAAGCTAGAACAATCCAAGAACAAGTAAATTCCAATGCTAACAAGAGAAATCAACAAGAACAACTAGTAAATAAGGAACAATTAAAGAGATTCAGCAAAACACGTTACGTGGGAAAAGCCGAGAACTGGGAGTAAAAACAACCCCTTTATTTGCACTATGATTATATTGATGAAGAAGAACAAATCAAATACACAAGCTCTATTGAATAAATTGCAAAGCTTGGAAGCAATGGATTGATTTGCCTAGAATTCACATACATGTTCATTATACGTCAAAGTAAGCTCCTGACAAATAAAGGGAATGAGACTATCTTCCATGCTTGTCTGCAATGCTGCTGTTTGTTTATTGGGAATAGGAAAATCATTCATGCAAGATTATCACTGAAAAAAAAAGCCAAAACTAGGACTATATTATCATTTTCTAGAAATGATCATTGGCAAATTAGAGCCATATATCGGCGACAGATTACGGGATAAAAAAATTTACAATTAACAAGGCATTATTGACAATAATTGTTAAATGTACACGATCTTATTAGGGTTAAATTTCCAATAATAATTAAAAGTTAGTGACTCTACAAGTCTAAATAACTACCACATAATCATACTCGTTAATACGAAGTGCTAAGCAATGGATATTAATAAATGTCACATAATCATACTCAACATACAAATTAAACCATAAACAACCGTAACAATTCCAATAAATAATACATTTTCCAATGTTTTTTTTTGATGAACTAAGGAAAGGCACTATACCCAAACAGACAAATGAAAGAATAAAAAACAAAAAGCTACAAACAAGAAGCGGAAGAATAGTAAATAAAAACTCAATGCGACCAGCATCGAAATTTGCGATCGAAACTGGAATGGCGACTGACATAGAACATTTAGTGACCGACTTTTAACATTTTGTGACGAAATCGGTCGCTAATTTGTTAAAATACAATTTTTTTTTCGGAAATCGAGAGGCAATGGACCCCTTTTCTCCTCTCGTCTCGCACTAGTGCTGCGTCAAATTCACCTTATATTTCTTGGATGCATCAATAGTATGCATTTGAAACGATGATCACAAATAATCTCTGAACAGAACAAAATTCATATTGGATAGGATGTAGAGGTTGGATTCATTAAGGCACTTTGAATTTTGCTCTGACGCCTCTAAGCCTTCGAATCATGGTTATACACCACCACAGGTCCCAAACAAAAGGTTTAAGAATACTATTCTCAAGTAGCAGTTTATGTCATTGAATATCAGCAATAAATAGTTCAAATTAAAACCTATATAAAGTAAAACAGAAGCACATAATGAAAAACAATATGCATCGCAAGCACTTGAACAACTCATAGACAACAAACAGACACATAAAATAACAAGCAACAATCAATTACTTTTCTTCTTAAATAATTACTTTACCACAAATATATGCATATTAAAATCACAAGCACATCATCAATTGCAAAAATAAGAAAAAGAAATACTATCAAATAAAAACGTAAAGTATATATGCATATATGAATAAAACTAAGAATAAGGTAACTATTTATGATAAAAGGTAAGTCTTAATAACAAAAAAGTAAACCTAAGAATAAGTTTTCTGAATTAGACACTTATTTTCTTAAGTATTTGAACTACATTCTAATTTATGAGAAGTACTTGTTTTCTTAATTATATGAACTATTTTTCTCTCAGTTATTATCAAATGTAAGGTAATAAAATAATATGATCTACTATTCTCTTAAAATTACTGAACTTATATTAGTGAAGTTATATGAACTTAATTAAACTACTTCTTATGAGTCATATGAACTACTTTTCTAAAAAATCACAATTACTTTTCTGAATAACATGAACTACTTTTGAATTACATGAACTACTAATTATATTATATGAATATACTTCTGAATTAAATGACTACTTTTTTAGATTTATGACATTACTTACTTAACTATTCTTTATTAATACTCCAAAATGAGAGAAAATATCAATTACTTTTCTTATTTTACAATATACAAGCATATACTGAATCTACTACTTTTTTCTTTAACAAAACAATTACTTTTCCTGTTACTTTGAATACTTTTTTGAATTAGACAACTACTTTTTTTATTTTCAAATACAAAAAGTAAGCATTTAAAAAAACAAATAAGTACTCTTAATAGTTTCAAAGAAGTAAAACAAACATTAATAAAATTGAAAACATATCAGCAAGTATAGAAACCAAAAAACAATCTAACTAACAAGAGACACAAACACAGATCTTAAAAAATCTAGCATAAAAGTGAAGCTAAAACAGTAGAATAAACTACTTTTCTCATCAACAATCATATACTTTGTCCAATGTATAATATCAATTATTTACTATTAAACTTTATCACTTTATAAATTTAGATTCAACTACGTTTTTCCATTTTTCAAACAAAAAATGTAAGTATTTTAACAAATATAAATAATCTTAATATTTCAAAGAAGTATACACAACAGAATTAACAAGTGAACAACAAATCAACAAATGTAACCCCAAAAAACAATCTAACTAACAAAAGGAACAAAAAAACACAGATCTAACAAAATTCGAGCATAAAACAGTGAATTAGTAAGCTTAACTTTGTTAAAAATTAAGTACTATTTAATAATAAYATAATCACATATTYAAACTACTAAATTTCATATATAGAGCAAACACAATCGAAACAAACAAAAAACAAAGCAAAATTGAAAATTCAAAACCCTAACTAGTTTAGACATATAAATTGCATGTTAATTAACAAAAGAAAGTAAAGAAAAACGAAAACTCACCATGAGAAGAAGATGTAACAATCTTCGTTGTTCCCTTACCAACACCTTTGACGAAAACTTTGAATTATTTTTCATCATTTTGTAAAGTGACAAACAATAAAGAAAACCGCAACAATGTGACAATTGAAGAAGAAAAGAAAGAGGAAAAACGGATTCAAAGTAACAAGTGCAAAAAAAAAATTGAAATTTATTTGAAGAAGAAAAGAACAAAACGAGAAGAAGAAGCAAGAAAGAAATGATCTCAAATGAAAAACAAAACTGAACGAAAGTGGAGAAGGTGGAACAAATGTCAAAATGAAGTTATGCGAGTTTGAAATGGAAATTCGAACCATAATAAACAAAACGGTAAAAAANTTATATAATAGAGATTATAAACTTATTGATTATGTTTCTTGTCACTCAATTTCCATCAAATTTTATTTCATTTCAAGTCATTTTCTCTTTTTATATATACTTCCTCCGTTTCAAATTACTTGCTACACTTCTTATTTAAGAAAGTTTCAAATTACTTGTTACACTTTCCTTTTTAGCAAAACCCTATCTCTATTTCTCTCCTCTCACATGGGTCCCCTTTATTTTGCATAAGAGTCCGTGAAAGTGAGAGTGTGGCAAGTATTCTGAAATGGAGGAAGTACAAAACTTTGAATTGTATGTGTTCATATAGGGATTTTGTTCATAAATATGGTGATAGTTGATCACTTTAACGAAATTTGTAGAAAAAATTGACATCCTTTTTAATATTCACTTTTGTCATGCATGTTCCTAKTAATATTGTTTTATTTTCTTTTATTAATTAGTTTTCAAGATTATTTTATTTGCGAATGATCCAATGAGAATGATCCTTATAATGAGGAGTCGGAAAATATTCAATGTACATACATAAAATTTGTAATAT
>SNQN01012519.1:0-15741 GCA_008642245.1 Bassia scoparia
CCATTACGCAGTTATAAAATGTCACATGTAACTTAATGAAGAATGGAAAAAATAACAACTTTGCCACTGGATGTACTAGGCTAAATGCATCCCACGGATGCACTTGAAACAGCCGTATCATTTTAACTTGATCAACAACGTAGGTGTTGAGCAGGGGGGAGTGCGGCGACAACGACAGCGAGGAGAACTACACGGCAACAGTGATGTTGTTTARCAGGGGAAGCGATGGTGGCAGTAACCTAGTCACGCAAACAGATGTGGCTAGTAACACTGTAGCAGTGTCGAGTCGAACAGATGCGTGAGCAACCAAGTCACACGGAAGTGGCAGCCTGAGCAGATGATTCGAGCAACAAGGTCACACAAGCCAGAGGCGTTCCGGTGAGAATTCCGGCGACAATTTCAGACAAAATYAATTAGGGCTTTAAAAATTCCAATCTAAAATATTTAGGGCTTTTAGAAAATAGCAATCGAACTTCAATAAGTGTAAAAATGGCATAATTAATACATACATAATTGAGTTAGGGATTGAAGCATTGAAGAGTGGGTTTGGGGTTTGAAACATTGATGAGTGGGTTTTGGGGTTTGGGGTTTGAAGATGGGGAATACGTGAGGGTTTTTTTTAAGAAAGGGAAAAATGAAAATGTTAGGGAAAATGTAAATGAATTCGCGCCTCTAGAATTTCATCAACTCCAAAATAATATTTTATGATCTTTTGTAACAGGTATAATAGAACCGTTGCTAAAGGTATTGCAAATATCTTCGACCGTTGCCTAAAGTAATCTATTGCAACGGCTTCAATTGTACACGTTTCCTTTTCCTATTAAAGTTGTTGCAATAGCCCCACCTATTGCTAATGCTGTAGCAATAATCTCAACCGTTGCTAAAGCTGTTACAAGAATTCCTGCCGTTGCCAAAGATCGTTGCAAGAAACCTTTTATCTGGTAGTGTTTCTCTATCATACTCATGCATATCTTCTCTAACTTATTCTAAGTTTACCTTGTGTTTATGTAGTACGTCTTTCTTTGCCATCAAGCAAGTTTTGGTTGTACTGGTTTCCCCTCTAGTTCCTAGATCAGTACTGTCTCCTCCGATGTTTGTAAAGGTAGTAAAAAAGACACCAGGATTAGGTGACTCCTCTTCCTCATTAAACTTTKAGTCAGAATCACCCCACATTGATGCTATCATAGCATTCTTGAAAGCTATTTTGTCTGCAAACATGGACTGGTTGTCCTTCCATTCAGGACAACCACGGAATGATGTGTCCTTTATCTTCACACTTAAAGCAACCTGCAGTCGAAGGGTTAGATTTCTCAAAAATTTTACCTTGAAGTTCCTTTTTAGATCACAAAGAGATTTTTAAAATCTCTTAGCAATCATGACAATCTCACCGTCTTCCTCTTCTACTATTCCCTTACACTACTAGAATTTCGCCTACGGCCGACTGAAAAAAAATCGGTCGTAACACCGACCGACACCGACCGCAATCGGTCGGTGAAATTTCTCGACCGAAAAATCGATCGGCAAATCGTTGGTTTTAATTCCCTCCATAAGCTACTAAAATTAAAAAAAAACAAATCCAAAAAATTTACTGACCGAAAAATCGGTCGGTAAAGTTTAAAAAATTAATTTTTTTCCTTTCTTTATTCTATTTCTTCGACCCTCATAGCCTCTCTTTCTCTTATCCTCTCACCTCAAATCTCACTCTCTCTCTTCCCCTCATCCTCTTACCTCATATCTCACTCTCTCTCTTCCCCTTCTGTCTCATTCTCTCTTTCCCCCGTCCTCATTCTCTCTCATCTCCCCTTCGTCCTCATGCTCTCTCTTCCCCATCCTCTCCTCCCCCGTCCCCATCTCTCAATATCACTCTCTCTCTCTCTCTCTCTCTCTCCTCACGCCGTTTCTACTTCCCTCATCGCCGCTGCCGTCGTCCCTCCACCCCAACGCTCTCCCGCCCCCGTCGAGATGCAAGCCCCTCAGGCATGTTTTTTTTAATTCTTGTTTTCCTTTTCTTATTTATTTGTTTCCTGATTTAATTTTTGGTTTCTTACCTATTTTTCTCTAGATCTATAATATTTCAATAATAATTGAGTTTTTTGATTTCGATTTTTTATTTTTTTTTTTGATTTCGATTTCTGATTTTCATTTTTTTAAGATCTCGAATGTTGATATCGAAATTTCTAGGTTATAGAAACCACTAATTCTTACTGCGGTGCTGTTGTTGTGGTTGCGTAGTTGTTATGTTATAGTTGCTCGATCTTAGTACCATTTTAAGGGTTTTAGTTTTACAAGGTATTCTTCTTCTTCCCCCCAAATTTTTGTGCTGTTGTTTGTGTATTTATCATTTGTTCTAGTTTTGTTGATTTTTTTTTATTTTTGTTTGAATTATTTTTGTGAATTTTGTTGGAATTTTAAGTTCTGTTAAATCCTTAATTTCGTTGATTTTTTGTGTTCGTTGAAATTCGAATGCATATTGTTTGGTTAATTTTTCGATTTCATGTCCAATTTTTTATACTAGAAAGTAATCAATCATTAAAACTRTGTTAGTGAATTTTAAATTAATTATAATCAGTTAATAGCTTCAGGGATATAGATGTAAAAATTCTACTGCACTAGGACAATGGTGTCAATTTAGGGATATGAATTCGCTTCAGCCTCAATTATTTCTTGTCGTGGTAACTGTTTTATTTAGTTTATGGTACTTTTTTTGACATCAATTTGATTAGGGTTTTAATGGTATGCAATTCAGAGTTGGAGCTGGTGTTCCATTTAGTGGCGAAGCTCGTTTTGTGGAGYTCCTCATCTGGTCTTCTCTGTTCTCTTTACCAGCATAGGCACACAATTATCAGGTTCATTTTCAATCATATTTCTTAATTTGAAACTCCTTGAATCATGTATATGTTTTTTTTATTGTTGGAATTCTGAAATTGCATTGTTGTTTATAGCTTCTATTTGATTGAAATATTTGCTTATATTTTATTAACAATTATGAATTAGAATAGATTTTCCTGTGTATTTTGAATGTAATTTGAGTAAGGTWGGTAGTCCCATCTAGTTGAGTTGTGGGAATCGGCTTCTGTATTAATGCTGGAAACAGAAGATTTGAAGTGATTGAAAGATTCGAGAAGTTAATTTAAATAATTAGTAGTATTAGTAACCCATTGCCCAGGTAGCTGGTTTAAGCATTGCAACTTGCTAATTCTAATCTTAATTATGTCTTTATTGTCTTAACAAAAGCAAACTTTGTACTTAATGGATTGAGTTAGAATATTTTCTATTGTTCTTTATTGGACTATTTCCTYAATTGAAAAGCTTTAAAAAAATTCGAAGAACATACTTTATTTTTTAAAGAAATTAACCACTAACCAATCATTTTTCATGTCAAATCTATCTTTTGGATGATTCTCTTTTTTATTTGTGTTATATTGAGATTAGATAAAGATAATACTTTAGTGAATCACTGTTTGCTTTGGTGCATGTAACACAACTACACCAGTCAATGAGGTAGTTCTAAAGTTATATTTGGATTAAGCAGAAGAGTCGCATCATTTGTCTGTCATTGTTGGTTAGGTGAATTGTGAATATTATGACCTATAAGACAATAATTTTCTTATCTGTTCTGCTTCTGAGGTTTTTTTGGCTATTTGATATATGTAGGAGGGGGTTATGGCAACCCATGATGAGAAAACACGGAAGTTTTTTAAAGCATGCTTCAGTTATGTGCRTTTTATCTCCTCGTTACGGTAGCAGCAAACTCAGTTATTTCAAGCAATCGGTATTCTCTGACTTGCAAGGCCTATACTATTTATGCTTGTTGAATGTGCTTCGTATGTCTGTTTAGTGTGCTTATTTTGACTTCATTATTGTCTTGGGCTTTATGACTAAAATTAAGTGTAGTGTAGTAAATATTTCCACCTTTCTTTTCTCRTYAATTTTCATTCTCTTTCTTCTTGCAATGATCCTGACAAAGTGGTTGGTTGAGCATCACACTCTTGTCCTTGTGTCCTTGGTTGTCTTTATCTTAATTTTGTGTCATTGTTTTATATTAAATTGATCTGTGTGATGGACGTTATGACACACCTGAACATAGACTTTTCCATGATCTTGACACAGTATTTAAGGATGACTTTCACAATCCATCGTTTCCGGTGAGTTTTTCTTAATTTTCTAAATATTTCATGGTCATAACTCATGATTTTATTTTCATTTGGATATAATACTGGTCTTAGAATCATTTTGCTTTATTGGATATATTATCCTTAGTGCTTTCTGATATTCACAACCCSTTTTCTAGTTTTTTGCATGTCTTTATTGTGTTTGTTAGTGTTTTTGGTGAATTTCAGCTTTATTTTTTGGGCTTTTCTAGGCTGGGACAAAATCTCCGAGGCAGCCATGGCATGATTTCAATTCAGAATTGATGGTCCTGCTGCGTATGACGTCCTAATCAACTTTTAGCAAAGATGGAGAAAAGCGACAAAATTCAAAGAGTTTGGATTGCAGAAAAAAATATCTCGGTGGCATGATGATGCTTTAATTAAGATAGATCGTATATCTTGGATACTTAGTCCCAAGCGTGCAACTGAAGATGATGATGTTACTGTTATCCTAGAAGAGGATCCTGCATTATGGGTTTGTAAGGAAGGGCATCCAGAAAGTTGGGATCTTGTCTTCTATTCTGTTGCCTGATGTATTTGTGCTTCATATATTATTTTATATTGAATGAATAAATAAATAAAATATTGTTATTTGTGGTTTATTTCTGATTTCGTAGTGTAGTGTGTTTTGATTGTAAGAAACCAGCATTTGCAAGCAGGTTTCTGTGCTTTTTTTTATTTGCTTTTTGAGGTTTACTGACCGAAATTYCGGTCGGTAAAAGGTTTTAAATCCAAAAAAAATTGAGGGAAAAAGCATTTACCTACCGAACTTTAATACCGACCAAATAAAATCGGTCGGTAAATGCTTTTTCCCTCCAATTCAAGAGTCGTTGAATTTGGTCGTTGATCGGTCGGTAATCGGTCGGTAATACCTCACTGACCGATTTTCGGTCGGTGATCCTTTTATTAGCGACTATGGTRATTCCGTCATCGGTTACCGACCGAAAATCGATCGGTGATCCCTATTACCTCACCGACCTATTTTTGGTCAGTGATCCTTTTATTACCGACTATGGTGATTCCGACATCGGTTACCTACCGAAAATCGGTCGGTGACCCCTATTACCGACTGATTTTCGGTCGGTAAACGTGGTCGGCTGAAACCAATTTTCTTGTTGTGTTAAGAGCCATGCTTTTGACTAGTCCCTTCTCAGACTTTGATTYAGTCAACATTTCATGTGTCATGAGGGAACCAATCAGTTGTTCTAGAGACAAGGTGGACAAAGCTTTTGCTTCATAGATAGTTGTTACCTTAGATGTCCATGCATCTGTCAAACTGCACAAAACCTTACTCACAAGATCCTCTTCAGAAAAATTTTTACCAAGAGATCTAAGATCATTAACAATTGTCATACACATACGAAAACAGTCATTGATTTTTTCATTCTTATTTATTGCAAACAATTCATACTTCGACATAAGTAAATCAAATTTTGGATCTTTTTACCTCACTGGTTCCCTCAAAAGAAAGTACGATGGTGTCGCAAATCTCTTTTGCATTGCTACAACCAGAGATCCGATTTGTTTCATTCTCACTTATTACGTATTGTAGAATTGACATTGCCTTGGCATTCTTTTCCAACAGTTTGTAGTGAGCCATTGTTAACTCACTGTCCTTCTTGGGAATAAGACTTCCTTCATCATCCTTCTTGGTGATCACATTAGGACCATTCTTGACTACAAGCCAACACTCATAGTCGATTCCCATGATAATGTTCTTGATCTTGTTCTTCCACCAAGCATAGTTGTTCCCTTTGAACTTTGGTGTCTTATTGTCATACCCCATGACACTAAGTTGTTGAGTACTCACTACCGCAAAAATGGCCAAAATCACCATTTTTCAGAAGCAAGTTAAGTTAGGTCACCAGTCTCTTAAATCCATCTAAGAGACCGGTCCTTTAAAACACGTCTCTTAAAGTAATGTAAGAGACCTCATTCCTTAAAATCAGTCTCAAAACTCTTCTTTTTTTTAAAAAAATTTGTTTATTTTACAATTATAACTAACTTATTTCCTCACTCACTTTAAAAACACGCAACTTGCTCCTCTCTCCTCACTTCTATCATTCTATATTCTCTCTCCTCTTTCCTCATTCATTTCACACAACTCTCTCATCTCACGCAACTCTCTCCTCTCAGCACACTTCTCATAGAAAATTTTAGCGATGATATTCCTTCGATCATGATGTTTGATCTGCTAGCTTTTGGTTATTAAAACCAATATCTCTCGATTTTCCTCCGATGTTCGATCTGCAAACTTCACCGGGTACATTTCTGGGTTTTTTATTCGTTTTATGTTTTCATTTCTAGGTTTTTGGTTATTTTTATCTCGAGTTTCTTCTGAAATTATATGATTGTTTTTTATTTAATAAATATGAATTTAGGTATAGTTTTCATTTAGATCTGCTCGTTTTTTCCGTTCTACTTGTTTTTTGTTCTAATAGATTTGGGTTTTTGGTTATGTTTTCCGATCTGCTTATTTCATTTATGTTTTTTAGTTCTTATTTTAATTTTAAATTTTTTTAGTTTTTTCTTCGTTCATTTTCAATTTTTTTAGTTTTTTTAGGTTTTCCAGATTTTCTAATATTCGATTTTGTGAGTTTTGGTTTTGAGGTTTTTCGACTTTGATTTTTCAGTTTATTCTGATTTTGGTTTCGGAGTATTTCTTTGGATTTTCTTTTGGTTTTTTGATTTTTTTGGACTTTTTTGGTGTTTCGATTTTCTTCTGGTTTTTCAATTTTTTTATTTTCTTTGGTTTTTTTGGATTTTTTTTCTTCTGGTTTTTCTTTTTTTTTTTGGTTTTGAGCGGATTACCTATTTTTATTTTTGAGTTAATTTAGATTTGGTTTTTATTTTTTTATTTTATTTTTGAATTTTTTGGTTATTATTTTACTTGGTTTTGTTTATTTTTTGTTATGATGTAATGCATTTACTGTGAGTCTGTGACTAATTCATGTATATTTGTAAATAACACTTCATATTTGTTATGATGTAATGCTTTTCGTTCTACGTTTTTACTCATGTGTTTATTTTCTTTCAGCCCGCATGTCTAAAGGTGCCATAAGACTTCATACGTACTAATGTGTGATGTTTTTTTTTAACAAGGAGAAGCTTGAAGATTAAAGCTTAAGCATGTCTAAAGAGATAGATTGGTTGATTAGACTTGCCGTCAGTAGTTTTATACTCTGTATATTACCCTTAGTTATAATTTTTATGTTCACAAATATGTACAGAAAGTATTTTACCTTTCGTTATACTATACAATTCAATTTAGAAAATATTGTACTATATTTTTATATACACAGAGTACAATTCATGACAACTGAATTCTCATGGCCCACTGACGTGTAAGTGGGCCTTTTGATTTTTTTTAAATTAAAAATATACCAAAGAGACCGGTTAGGTAGTAGATGCGGACTCTTTAATGCTACCAAAGAGGCCGGTTTTATAGTAAGAACCGGTCTCTTAAATGGAGATCAAGGAGACCAATTTTGCTCAAAATCAGTCTCTTTGCTAAATATAAGAAACCACAAAAATTAACCGGTCTCTTTACCTAAGAGCCCTWTGACCTTGAGACCAGTTGTTTTGCGATCTCTTTGGCCTTTTCAACCGATCTCTTAGGCTTTTTTTCTAGTAGTGACTCATACTTGACTCCTCTAGATGTTAGTCTTGCGAGAARCCTTGGCTCTAATACCAATTGAAGGTTCTAAAGCACTCAAGAAGGGGGTGAATTGAGTGTTTGGTACTCATAGTTAATTTTCGTTTCTTTTTCTGTCATGTGAGGAACCAATTGTGTTGGTTCCTGTTGTAGAGCGAGAAATCTAAAGTAAAACAATAAAGAAGACACAATATTTAATGAGGTTGGCCCACTATGGCCTACGTCCTCCTACCCTATATTCTCTTATTAATCTACTACGAAAAATAAGAAACACGCTCCCCTACTGTTTCCCTACTCCGAGAACCAGTACAGCCCACACTTTACTCCTAGTGTGCTCTCTAGCTTATACTCGTAAGCCTTTGTGTTTGAACTCACAAACACTCACCTAGACTTCAACCACTCTATTGAGGACTTTGACAAATCAATGCTCTCTTATTATCTCACTTCTAAAAAGCTAATAAAGAGAAATTAGTTTTAAGCTCTATGGGTGCTCTTGTATATGWCTCGATGAAGAGTTTATGCTCAAGTGTGTTTTGCTCTCAAATAATTCTCTATTTTTGTCCGTGAGAGATTTTCGGAATATGGGAGATTAGATGAGTATATATAGGCTTGGATGCAAAACCCTACTTTCCTTAAATAACATACTTGATGAGCAAGCAGATATGTGAATTATGGAAAATATATATGTAGTATATCTTATTCGATTAATTAACACGATAAAAATCAAATAAGATAAATACTCCTAGAATTTTGGCAACCAAAATTTTTTCATCCATATTTCAACTGTTGAGATATTTTCAAAACATAATTTTTAAAAAGTATTTTTATGAAACCTTTTTCAAAACTCACAACTTGTGATATTCCATGCAGTGAACCTGGTTCCTCAACCTGGCTCTCTGTTTTGAGTATGTTATGTATTCCTTTCCAAAGTTTGTTCCAGAATTCACAACACAACTCAACATACTTTAAGCACTTATATAACCCATTCATACAAGACCATACTACGGAGCACATTACATGAAAATCCAAGATAAAACATTAAAGTACAAATCTTCTTTTCTTCATGTAATCTTCAAGACTTGAGGCTTCCTTGTATATCTTTAAATATGATCAACACTTCTTGCTTCAAAAGGCCTCCATGCTCCAAGTCTTGGAAACAACTAATTTACTGCACATGTAACAGGGTTAGAGCATATCAAATAGTATATGACTACTTTCCAGCATAACAATCGAGGGAATAATTCCTATTGGTTCTCAACCAATACATGGAACTTTACATATCCAACCGTTCCCTACATATAGACAAGTTAGTTCAATAGATAACACAATTCAGTATTAACTTGTCTACGGAAATAGTGTTCTAATACAACTAGTTTCTGACTAACTATTTTCACACTTATAACATCTTGTTTCCTGTATCAGTGTTTCTGTTTGTCATCATTCAAAACCTAAGGGACTCAACAAAAACTTTTATATGTTTACCAAGAATATATAAAGTAAAATTTTGAAGGGCCCCGGCTAGGGTCGTTGAGCTAAAACCTAATCGGGTGCTCTCAAAATACAATTTATAATCCGATACTACTAACTATACCTAAKTATAGTAGTAAGTAAGGGGTCGATCCTCTGGGAAGGTAACAAAAAGTGTCTAAATCTAAACTACACTAGCTTGGGAAGTAAACATACTTTGAAAAGGGGAAATTGAATTAAGACTAGCTAATGTAAACTCTTGAAATAAGCTTTGGGAAAACAATTACTCTAAACACCTAGGAGTAACTAGTGTCACCTTCTATAGTTAAGTGAAATTATTGAGTTCCCTAGTGTTTTGAGTGATGACAAACAGTTGCAAGAATAGGTACATTGATCGGATGAATACAGCTGGTCTGAACAGCTGAGAAAACTGTTCTTGGTCACTTGAAAGAAAGTGACATGTATGCTAACAAGTTATTTTTTATGTTTTTGATGTTTAATAGAGAGAGATAAAGTATAGGAACAACAATCTAATAATACAGCCAAAGTCTCTTAACTGACTTCTTTATCACAACAGGCTGAGAAGACAAGGCTGCAACAGGCTATGTACTTGCAGCTTTTGCTCGTGGACAAGGCAGGACTGTAGTTGTCTTGCTTTTTGAAGCCGCCAAGAGATCAGAACAGTGGATCCCAAGAAGTGTGCCATAGTAGCTGTTGGTGCCTTTCTATCAACCAATATCATGCATAAACGCATCGTGTGACCTGACCAGAGGCAACAGTGTTACTCTCTCTGGGGTACCAGACACAGTCCTGCTTCGGCTACGTTGGATACACTATTGAGAATCTCCTTACAGCCTTCTAGTGTGACCCTATGGGTTGCTTCTGGAATCGAGCACACAGACCGCACAGCAGAGAACATATGTCAGGCTGCTATGTTGTAAGTGTACAGAAGAGATCCTATATACTCTGAACAGTGTGGCATCAACAGCTTGTCCCTTCATCTGCGGCCAGTTATGGATGAAGTAGGAATAGGTGTATCGTATGCTTACTGTTCTGCATACCATACTTCTTCAGTAGTCTTCATACGTTCTGCTGATGGATCAATGATCCCATCATCCTGTTTGCTTGATCTGTAGCCAAGGAATAACCCTAGTTCCCCATTCATGTGCTCATCTCGAATTCACTCTGCATGAGATCAGCAAACATTACAATGCATCTGATTAGTTGCACAAACAAAATATCATCTACATAAATTGTACAACTATAAAAATCAAGCCCCTTGTGGGATGACAAGGCTTGTCCACTATTCCCTTTTGTAACCATTTCATCAGGAAATTAGACAATCTTTCATACCAAAGCTCTAGGAGCTTGTTTAAGACAAATACAGTGCTTGTCCAACTTATACACATGGTTGGAGAACAGTGCATCCTCAAAGCTAAAGGTTGCTCAACATATACTCCTCTTTTAAGTAGCATTCAAAAAGCGTGTCCTCAATCAATCTGAAATAATTGAATTATGTGAACAGCAAAAGCAATTAATATTGCTTATGGCTTCAAGTCTAGCAACAGGTGCGAAGTCGTTCATCATAATCAATCCCTTCCTATCTGATTGTAACTGCATGCCACAAGACCTAGTTTATTTCGGATATTGTACCTAGGTCATCCAAGTTTGTTTCTGAAGACATCGAGTACCAATAACTGTTCTGCCTTTTGGTCTAGGCTCAAGATGCCAAACATGTTCCTCTGAACTGGTTCAGCTCATCGTTGCATAGCCAGCCAATCAGGATCGAACAGTCATTTTATAGTTTTGGGTTCTATACTATGCAAAAATGAATAAATGCACAAAAGTTTTGATAAACAGATCTTCTAGTTTAAATCCCCTTATTAATGTACTTTAAATTTTGTTCTGTGGGATGAGAAGACTGATATTGGTGTAACTTTTAAAACCAGTAATCATTTGTGCATTCTCTCTGATATTACCACTGAGGAAAACTTTCCCCCTCGCATTGATCACCAGTAAGTTCTGTGGGGGACCAGTTTGCTCAGTGTTCTGCTCTGTTCACTTACCTGATTCTCAGTGGGATCAACCAAGTTGTTGATAGTTCCCCTGAGTTACTTAAACTGTTCACTGTCCTCGTCTCTGGATGTCTTCTTCAGTATCTTCCACAATTGGCATTACCGACTAGTCTCATCACCATTTGTGTGCTAGATCAGTAGGTGAGTCTGGTTCATTCCCTAATCAGTAGCTGGACCAATGAACTGTTCTCAAGTGAACTCCAATAATCCTATGGAGTTCCATCTTCAGTAACCTGTGGAATCTCTAAGAAAATGTTATATTTCATAAAAAATTCATTGGACACTCTCCTCAATACACAAGGTCCTTTTGTTAAAGACCATGTATGCCTTACTCTCTGTGAGTATCCAAGGAGACTCCCTCATCACTCCTAGGGTCGAACTTATCCAGCTGTTCTTCCTATTTTATAGCACATAACACTATACATCCAAGATTCTCAAGTGTGCATATTGGTTTTCTACTCCTTAGGAGTTCTAAGGTGTCTTCTTCAGAATGGACGAAGCAATGCTCTGTATTAGGATGTAACATGCGTATACTTATCTCTCTTCCAAAACTTCTTAGGGAGACCACTTTCAAATAAGCATTGTTTCTGGCCAACTCCTCTAGTTCTGTCTTCTCTCTCTACTACCATTCTATATGTAGTTCTTGGAGGTGAAAGTTGTGACTTACACCGTTGTCCCTACAGTAGTTAGTAAACTAGCATTCTCAATTCAGTACCATGATAAGATCTTACCCGCATCCAGTGAACAGTTCAACTGGTTCTGCAACTGTTTTTACCAACACCTCGAACTCATCAAATGTCTCATCTTTGGCAGACAAGAACAGAGTCCAGTGTACTTGGAATAGTCATCAACCATAACAAAACATACCCGTGTTTGCTTCTGCTCTGGACCGCATAGGACCCAACAAATCTATGTGGATCAGTTCAAAGTGGTCTGCTTGTACTGACCTCTGTCTCTTTGGCTTAAAAGATGATTTGACATGCTTACCCTTGGCACATTCTGAACATACTCTATCCACTCACGTACTTAATGTTTGGAGTCCAACCACTAAGTCATGGGTTTTGAGTGTTTTCAAGAGGTCAAGTTAGCATGCCCAAATCTTTTATGGCCAAAGCCACTGATTTCCTTTTCAGTGACAATACTCAAACAAATGGACTTACCTTTAGATGAATTTATCCAGATGCGTGATGGTAAACATCATCAACCTGGTTCCTTGGCAGACCAGTCTCACCTGTTGATTGCTGAACTATGTGACAAAGATCAGCTTGAAACTCGACTCTATGCCTTTGGTCACACAGTTGGGATATGCTCAAGAAGATTATGTTGCAAGCCTCCAACATAAAATACATCATCATAGCTTGGGAAAGAGACTTACCAACCCTACTTAGGCAAACTATAGTACCCTTACTGTTGTCTTCAAAGTGACTCTTCCCTTCATAAGCTGCAAGTGAGAGGAACTGTTCCTTGTGTTTTGACATGTGTCTTGAGCAGCCACTGTCCAAATACCAGTAGGTATCTCCCTCACTTTAGCCTGCAAAAGCAAATCAAAAACGTTAGTTTGGGACCCACCAAGATTGGGTCCCGATTCATTAATAGTAGCTGTTTCTGGTCCTTCCTGACCAGACCAGCTTGACATGCTTACTGGTTCCTATCCTTTGCTTTTCTCCTGTGTGATACTTCATGTATTTTGTGACCACCTTACACAAAATTGCACACATGCATATCCTTGCAGTCACATACTTACCTTTCTTGTACTCTTGTATCCATGTAGTGTCTCTGGGTGACCACCTTGGATCTGGCTCCTGCAGTGTACCCTAGACCAGTACTCTATTGTTTCCTTGTAAAGACAGAATGATCTAGATTGCCTCGGGCAGTCATAGTCTATCAACATGTTTCTTATATTTTCAAGCTCTTTGTCTTTGGTTTCAAGCATTTCATTAATTGCCATTCCTTTTGTCCATAGATTTAAATTCATTTTTTCAAATTTTCCAAATCCATTTTAATGCTTAAAACCACAGACTCACTTAAACTGTTGACTGGACTGTCCTGCCTTGCTTTCTTAAGTTCATGAATCTCAAAAACTAGATCACATATCTCCTTCAGACTTCATCTATCATTTGACTAATTTCAAGATCAGGATGAGTAGGGGAATAGTGGGGGGTGCAGTCTTTGGTCTTGACAAATTCTCTGTGCAAGTCCTGAACATCCTCCATTAACAAGTTGAAGGCTTGCAATAGGTCAGGCTTGCTCAGATTCTTTGCCATTTTCCTTGGCTGCAACAAAGTCGATTGGATCTCTGGGTTTAACTTAATCACCAGAGAACAGTTAATTATCTTACTTCATCTTCAGAAACACTCATTTTAGATGAAGTTTTGACTTAACTGTTCCTAATTCAACCTTGCACTCGTCTAGTTCTACTTCCAGTTCGGCTTTTCTCATTTTCAACTACATACAACTTCTGCAAGTGGTCCAACTAGCACTAAAGCACTTTCATATTCCTCATTTTTTCTTTTTAAATAGTCTTTTTGCCTCTTTATAGGCATTACTCAGTTCTAAGACCTGATCAAGCATAGTATTAAACATTCAATGCAAATTAATCCCTATCATATTCATACATATATTACAAATTGAGAGATAAGCTACCTGTTGAGAACTTGATCTCTTGTCTTGGCCATTGAAGCATCTGTTTGGCCTACTATTCTTTAGAGCTGGTTCCTCACTTTGTTCAAGAAAAGCAGTCATACAAACTTTGTCTGCTACGGGTCTACCTCTTCGTCT
This sequence comes from Bassia scoparia, assembly GCA_008642245.1. Lineage (NCBI taxonomy): Eukaryota > Viridiplantae > Streptophyta > Magnoliopsida > Caryophyllales > Amaranthaceae > Bassia > Bassia scoparia. Next base: position 14,127 of record SNQN01012519.1, read on the forward strand.
GAATCAGACTCAGTTACCCCACACAGGCAACCACTAAGGCTCTCTTGAAGCTTTCTTCTCGCTCTTCATGTTCTGCTTGTCTTTCCACCTAGGAAGTCCTTGATGACATGTCCCACTTCTCCACACTTAAAGAACCTGCATTGAAAGTGTTAGACTTATTAAAGTTTTTACCTTTCATGCTTTTCCTTTGATTCCTGACATGCTTTCTCAAAGCGTTTGTCCGTCATGACAATATCATCTTCTTCTTCAACTGTTCCTTTAAGTGCCAGACCCTTAGTGGTTTCTTGATATTTTCGCTTTCTACCACATCTCATGTGTCATATGAAGATCCTATCACTGTCTAAGTGTGAGAACAATTAGATCCTTGCCTCATACACTGCAGTCACCTTTGCTGTCCAACACCTATAAGGCTACCGTAGCATCTTTCTTACCCGTGCAAGAAGCTTAGGCTCTGATACCAATTGAAGGTTTCCCAAGAGTACTCAAGAGGGGGATGAAATAGTACCCACATAATAAATTTTTTCGATTTTGCACTGTTCTAGCAGGTGACCAGTGTACTAGTCTTTTTGACGGAATTATTAGTTAAACAGTTAGTAGAAAAGTTATCGAGCAATAATAAAGGACACAAAGATATTAACGAGTTCACCCAACTTTGGGCTCGTCCTCCTAACCTAGTTACTTTTATTAATTCTACTCCGAATGAATAATCGTAACACTCACTCTCTTAATGTATGATCTCTCACACAATGAAACCACACACTCAACCCAAGTGTGCTATTTCGCACTTGAACTCGACAAGCACTCACAATTGAATGCTCCAAATGCTACCCCGATCCCAACCCCTTGTTGATTGATCCAATACAGATTTCTTTCTCTCTTAAATAACTCTCCACAAAGAGCGTACAAGAGTAATTAAAGCTCAACATATGCACTCGTATGATCTATGCTTGCTTGATGTAAAACTAAGGACTTTGCTTCTCTCGAAATAATACTCTTTGAAGCTCGAAAGAATCACGTGTAAGAGTGCATATGTGAATATTTATAGGCAAGCGCCATGCATTGATCATCATCGAACCTACATATGTGAGATATTTGTTCCAAAGATCCACACATATTTTAGAAAGTTTACAAATATTATTTTATACAAGATAAAATATATCTAGTAACTTAACTTCGACAAAATCATTTACACAATATTCCCAAGTAAATAGGCTTACTAGATTCACTTGAAGTTTCCAAAATTCTTTTTAGGAAAGTCTTCAAAAACGTTTACTTGCTCAACAAGGTGATCAAAGTTGTAAGAACAGTAGAACTGTTCTTCCAACTGTAGTGTTGAAGCCAACTAACCAACTGGTCTAGTTGTGTTCAACTCTACAAGAAAAGTCACATAATTTGTCCATCCAATAATACAAGCAATCAACCACACTTATGCATTTATGCAACATAAAGACCTAGCTAAACCTAGAACTAATCTTCATATTCTTCAACATCTTCAAAGCTTGCCCTTGATCTCTTCTCAACTTGAAATGTTTACGAGATTAACTCGAAGGACCTTCTTGCTCAGAGAGTTGGAAAAACCTGTAATGCTAAAAACATATAGAGCAATTTGAACACA
>SNQN01012520.1:0-10698 GCA_008642245.1 Bassia scoparia
ACAGACCCATCACTTCAAGAATGCTTTTTGGCGCGTACGTACGTTGCACCTCATCTCGCTGCGACGCGCGTCCTCGGTTGCACGCACTCCCTACCCGCGCTGCGCCTTTCCAGTAGCGTTTAGGAGCGTGCGCGCATGTCCTGGGTCACGCGCCCTCCGACGCGGTCCACACGTGCGTACATGGCGGCTCTGGACGTGGTTTGACCAGTTAACATGATTGGAAGGTTCTTGAAGCACATGTCTTAATTAGTAATGGCAAATTGTAATTATGAGTGCATGCATTTTGGGCTTTGTATATAGTTATAGTTTGAGGAGAGAGAAACTAAAGGGGAGAGTAGTTGTAGTATGATTTTAGAATAATTTTAAGATTTCTTTTGCTTTCTTCTTCTTCTTCTTTTTCAGTCTCCGTTAGAGAGTAGTAGTTCAAGTTTCAAGTTTTCTCAATTTTGCCCTAGAATCTACATTTCTTGCTCTAATCTTACAATCTTTCTATACTTTTGACTTAGAATTTTGAGGTAATTCCATTTCTTTGCTTAGATTTCAGTTTTATCGTTGTTTGCAATTAGTTTTGGTTGATTTTTCGTTTTTGCAACTTTTTGTGGATATTGTTAATGCTTTTGCTTTTGAGTTCTTTTGTTACTTGATTGTTTCTACTTGTGTTTGTGAAGGTTTTGGTTGTAGTTTTTCTTGATTTGGAGTATTATTGAGTAGTTTCTTTGATACCCTTTTTGTTGATACTATTCATGTTATTCAACTTCTAAGCATGTTCTGTGAGTAATTTAGCAACTCAGGAGTGCTAGAAGTCCCTTCTATAGTCATTTCAATGCCAAGATGATATAAATTTTTCTCTACAATCACCATATTTGCCTTGAATTGTGATTTCTCAAACCTTATTGCTTTAGATGGCCACCCATTGTTTGGGGTGAGAAGTGCTTAATTCAACCCTTTGCAAGGAATTGTGTGGATTGACTTGGGTATTGGTTTGATTCTTGATTGTTCAATTCTAGTAAGAGCTTGAGGGGACTTGGGTTTGAACTTGAATTGAGAGGGTTAGTTGACTTGGGAAATGATATTAATCAAATTTCCGAACCATGATTACAATGACCCTTTTTTTTGGGTAGAACACACACTTTGATTGGCATTATCCTTTACTATAGAAGGTGACAACTAGTATCTCATTAGGGTGAGTCAAGAGTACTTGAGACTCAAGTTTTTCGAATTGTTGCTTTTGGGGAAAGCCTTAGATTGGCTTGAAAAGGAGGTAAAACCCAACTCATTGACTACACGGGAAGAGACAACTAAGGCATTCCTATATAAGTTTTACCCTTATAGAAAGATGGCGGAGATTCGAGCCAAATTGCAAGGGTTTAGTCAAAGAGTGGATGAGACACTCTCCAAGGCTTGAAAGAAGTTTAAGGAATACAAAAAGGAGTGTCCACATCACGGTATTCCCAAATGGTTGCTCTATCAAAGGTTCTACATGGGGCTTAATAAAACAAGCAAAACTAGTTTAGATGCCGGAGCGGGCGGTCCTTTCATGAACAAAGTGAGGATGAAATAGAAGGCATTATCGAAGAGATTGTGGATAACTATGCGACATGGCAAGAAGGGGAAAGAGCTCCCCCAAGGCAAGCTAAGGGCACTATCCACTCTTTAGGCGAAGGCGAGGTAGTTAAGAAACTACTAGAAGGCATCAAGGCCATAGTGTTGAAGTCCCTTGAGAAGGGGGGAATCTGCTCCTCTCCAGCAGCTCCAGCACCCTATTAAAGGGCCAAGGTAAGTCCAAGCCACAAGTCTATAATTCTACGCCTCAAGGTGTCATGTTTTGTAGCACTTGTGGTGCCTATGATCATCTCTCTTCTTATTGTCATGTTCAAAATGTCTCTTTAGTTGATGATTGTTTTGTTGATGAGTTGCCCTATGAATATAATTTTGAACAATGCAACTTGATGGGTGACAATGGGGCAAGACCTTGAATGGGAGGTAATCCTAACCCTAGACACCATGTTTGGTAAATTCCTCCAAATGCTTCAACATCATCACTCTCAATTACTGCCAAATGGGGCCAAGAATGAGATGGCCAACTTCTCCAAGTTTTTAGGAGAAAGTGAAAACAAAGGGAAAAAAGGTAAGGTCAAGCCCAAGGTTGAGCCTCCACCTCAGATCCCGGAGAAGCTCAAGGATCTGGGTACTTTCTCCGTCCCATGTACATCCTTGTTAAGGATGCTTTATGTGACTTGGGGACGGCCATAATTATGATGACCTATCCGGTCTTTCAAAAACTTGGCCTCACCACACTCAAGCCCACCTCCAGCACTGTATATAATTCGGGAATGGCACCAACCGAGTTCCGATTGGAGTTGCCGAGAACGTACTACTCAAGGTTGGTACGAAGGGCCATATGTTCAAAAATGATTTTGTGGCTAGCAACTCGGACATATCATTGATCTTGGGAAGATCTTTCCTAGCCACCGCCGGTGCTGGTATTGATGTCAAGCAAGGCACCATTAGCTTCACGATGGGAAAGGATAAGGCGACTTTCCGGAAGAAAAAGGTTGTTAGGCCACATAGGGGTAAATGCAACATGGTTTCTTCTCCCTATCATCCTTGTGATTTGCATGGTAGATTGCTTGATGTTAATCCTATATTTGCTAGTGCAACTTTGTGGCCAAAAGTAGGTTGTGGCGTTATGCAAAGTTCTCACAAAGAGCAACCTGAAGAATGCAAGGGTACGATCAAAGCTTATAATATCTCATGTGAATCTCCTCTACCTTGTGTCGAGACGGATGGTATGGTGTTCGATTTGGGCACTCCTGAGTTGGTTCAAGTCTCTAGGGGCCGGAATGGCAAGAGCAAAGAAAAAAGATCCTCTATGAGTACTTGAGGAGTGCTCAATTCTCTTTAAAAAAATTCTTGATGATTCTTGATTTTTACATGATGGTTGTGCTCAAGTGCCTAGTGCACTTCTTCGATTGTTGGTACTTAAGGATCCCTTGATTGGGTGAATGCGTCAACCTAGTGACGTTAAATAAGCGCTTTCGGGAGGCACCCCGAGGGCTTCTGCCTATCCCTCTTTTGTGTTGTGTTTTACCACTCGCTGAGCCTAGTTATTTTTTTGTTTTTGTCTTTTCGCTTGTTTTTGGAACGTGTGTGAGTCTGATTTTGGTTGTGTGCTTGCTTTTTGTTTTTGGTTTTTGGTTTGGCTAAGGTATACTTTTTAGCCTTTGTTTTGGTTGTGTTTAGGAGTTGGTGTTGGAGTTCGTGAGTTTTAGAGGTTGTGGTGTTGGCGTGTGTTTGGTCCTGTGGTTGTTTTAAAGAATGTTGGTGCATTTTGTTGTTTTTATTTTAATTTGGGCTTTGGTTTCAAGGGTCCAAAATTTTTTAAAAAAAAACGGAAAACAAGAAAAAAGAGCTCAATGAGCCTTTTACAATTTTGTGGGAATAAAAAAAGAGTTTATTTTTCTGAAAAAAAAATCCACATTTTTGCCTTTTTCTTTTCCTTTTCTTTTCTTTCATTTTTTCCTTTTCTTCCCCACCACCGCCCCACCTGCACCACTACCCCCTACCCACCACCCACAGCTCCCCTACCCTTCCTTACCCTTTCTTTTTTTGTTCTCTCTCCTTACAATCACTCTCAATCATTCATTCACACTCACTCATTCTCATCAAACTCAAACTCAAACCCCATTTTACTTCATTTCATTCAATTTCAATCTTTCACAACTACTCATCTTCATCACCAAATCCTTCCAATTTTCATCAAACTTCACAACTTTTCATCCTCTACATTTACCCTCAACCAATTTTCAATTCCAGGCACTTTGAATTTCATGTTTTCTGCTTGTGGCTAGCAAATCATACAAAGTTTTTGGTGTTCAAGCTTGGAACATTCTCTACTAATTTCTTTAAATCAATTTCGGAACTGTATTAAATTTGGGTGCTTGGTTTGTTATTTTAGAAAGTTTTTCCATGATTCATTGTGTTTAGGATGTTATATATAATTTGGGTATATTGTTATTTGTGAAGTTTACTACACAAAATTGGATTAGGCACCAGTTTTAAGAGACCGGTGTGTATGAAACCAGTCTCTTAAGTTAAGAGACCGATATTCATAAAAACCGTCTCTTAAATTCCTATAAAAGAAACGGTTATTACAACACATTCTAAAGTACAAAAAGAAACCGGTTAAAAGTATAACGGTCTATTTGATTTTTAATTTTTAATTTTTTTTATTGGCTGGACTAGAACATTGGATACCATTTCACGCCATTCATATCATCCACTCAATCATCTTGTCATAATACTCACTCACTCACTCACTCATCCCATTTCACCTTTCATGCATCACCTCTTCTCTCTTCCTTTCTCCTTCTCTCTCCTCTCTCATATCATCTCTCTCAAACATCTTCATTTCTGAAATTCATCATCCGTCAACTACAATCTCTTCCTTGATTCACATCATCTAGTCAATTTATAATACTCAAATTACCGATTGAGTAATTTTGCTTAATCGCACGCATGCAAATCACTTCGCAATCGAACATAAACTAATAGACGTGAAGCATCTTTCAGAAAGATTTGAATGCTTGCTTTGTTTTTGTTTTTGTTTTTCAACATAGTAAGTTTTGCTTTTTCTATTTTTCAATCAAAAAAACTTGTTTTGTTTTAAAAGAAACAATAAAGATATTTTTTTGTTTTTCTTTTTTTTTGTTTTTTTCATTTTAAAAATCTGCATTCACATTTCTGTAGTTTTCATTAGATCTAGTTTTTTTTTTTTCATTTTCGATATTTATTAATTGATTTTTCGATTTTCTGTTGTTTTCGATTTATTTCATTTGTGTTTTAGCTCTAGATTATTTTATTTTCTCCATTTGGTTGCGGTATTTCTGGTACTTTCATTTGTTGCACTATTTTTGGTTTCCATTATATCCTTCAATTCCTTGCCTTTATATTATTATATTATTATTATATTATATTATTTTATTATTATTATATTATATTATTATTATTATTATTATATATTATATATATTATTGATTTTGGGAATTTGCAATATTCTGCTTATTAATTTGTTGTTGTGCTTTCGTCTTTGTTTTGTTTTTTTATTTAATTTGATTTAGAATATGTTTTCATTATTAGACTTTGGATCTGTTTAATTTTTGTTTTTTCATATGAATTTGATTACTTTTTCGTTTTTCGTGTGTTGGAAAAAAGCGAGAGTGATGTAGAAAGCAAAAGCAAGAAACTTGTTTATGCTTGAAGTCTTGAACAAACAATTTCGTATGTTGTCAGAATATTTATACAAGTAATCAAGTATATATATTCTTTGTTTGAAGTTGTTCCGAAAGTGTGTGCGAGTAGCTTTCTCTATTTGATATAACAAAATGAAGTTTTGTTATTGTATCTTTTTACAGAGTGTAAATTTGTAACTTTTTGTTAATGTACTATGTACTAGTTGAAATAATTTTTCATGAAAGAATGTGATTTATATGTATGACTTTTTAATATTATAATTGCATTAAGTTTTGAATTTTAATTGCAATAGCACGTGAGTGAGAGGTAAAAGGACGACTAGGAGAGGTACAACCAATAGTAGGCCTGCAAGTTGCAACCTTACAGGCATTTGCTTTTTTAAAAAAATTATAAAACGTAAGAGACGGTTTTAAAACAGGTCTCTTACGTAGATCAAAGAACCGAATCTGACACAGAAAACCGTCTCTTTGATCACCTAAGAGACCGGTTCTTCTACAAATACGGTCTCTTATGTTGCCATTTAAAGACGGTATTTACATAACCCGTCTCTTTTCTTGCCTTAAGAGACCGCAATGACTAACCGGTCTCTTACCCTAAGAGCCCTATGAGCTAGAGAACGGTTGTAATGCGGTCTCTTTGGCCATTTTTGACCGGTTTCTTTGGGCTTTTTTGTAGTAGTGTTTATTGATTTTTGATGTAATTTTTGATGTTTGTTCAAGTGAGTAATTATTTTGAAGTGGATTTATGTGAAGTTTATGTAATTTAGGGTTTGAATTTGTGTTAAACCTTTGATGAGTGTGTTTGATTTTTGTTAATTAGTTTAAATTTTTGCATAAATTCAATATATAAATTCATGCTCAATTTGTATGCTAATTCTAGTTCAAGCTTGTTTACTGGCTTTTAGAATTAATAGGACAATGAAAAAAAAAATGAAGTTGGGTTTTTCATAAAATTCGAATTATTTTTTATAATTATTTTCATTTGGCCAAAGCAATTTAGGGAGTGGAAATTTTTTATTTTTCCTTCTTTAACTTGCACTTGTATTAGTATACTCCATGGTTCTTGTTTTTGATTGAGTATGAATTTATATGTTGAAATATGTTTTTTTTATCTAATTTCGAAAGAAAATTTCATTTTAGGAGAGTTTAATTATTGAGCTTTCACTTATTTATTTATTTATTTATTTATTTATTTATTTATTTATTTATTTAATTTATTTAATGGTCGTTGTCATGCTAAGAGTTGTTGTTGACATAAGTTAGCATTTGAGGGAGTTAGGTTAGTTAGTTGTTTGATTTCTCTTATAATCATTGACTAATATTCTTGACTTCCGAATTTGATTGTAGGCACTCAACACAAACATGTCGGGCCTTAACATTTTTAGCCGAAAATCATCMAAAAAAACAAGGACAAGCAATGAGCCTTCCTCSTCCTCCCGTCCTCCAWSAGAGGAGGAGGACGATCTCAAGTCCACAAGGCCGATCGAGCCCAAGGGTTTAAATATCCGGGCTTGTGGAGAGTTTTTGGCCAAGCTCAGTTAACTCAAGACGAGGAAAATCAACACTACCACGTTTTGTCATCCTCCCACTTGTGAGGAGTTTGGTATTACGGCTCATGTGAAGTCTTTCATGGGTAACGTCGGRCTTGAGCCACTTTTSSATACCCTAATCCCGACCAAGYATGTTCCTAGCGTCTTCAAGGACGACTCGGAGGCCATTCTTCCTTCTCTCACCTATCCTATGCTYACCTTGGTGTTTATTACGAGCTATTCCTACAATGAGGAGAGTGACAYGGTTCATTTTCGGATGTTCAACAAGACGTATGGGTTGACCATCATGCAATTGAACCAACTCTTGGGGTTCGATCCTTCGGTCCAAAGAAGGAACTTGAGGAACTATAGTCTTGTTCGAGGGTTCAATTAACAATCTTTTTGGAGCGAAATTACCCGGGGAGTTGAGGACTTCTRCAACAATTCTCGCTCCTCGGAGATCATTCATGCGGGGATACGTTACTTCCACCGTGTTTTTTGCCCCCATTTTGTTTTCCAGACAAGAATTGGGGAAGATTACGGCGGTGGAACTCTAAGTGCTGTGGAGGGTCATCTATGGGCCCCAATATTTCAACCACACCGAGCCCGAGAATAAGATCAACTAGGGGTTTATTTGGGCGGATCATTTTCACAAAATCACCTACAATGAGGGAAACATGGGAACCATCCAATATGGTGGTTTAATCTCTTTGCTCACTTTCCGGATTTTACCAAACCGGGACGTCTACGCCGACCTCGTCCCACTATCCACCCATGCTTACTTTGATACAGACGAATGCTTCCAAATGAAATTCCTACATTATCATGATAATAGGAAGGACATTTGGAAGGTACAAGACATCCGTTGGTGCCTCTTACCTTTTGAGAGGATGACCCGCCCTCCCGCCAATGTCAACACCCTTGGAGGACCCCCATGGAGATAATATCGGTCGAGAATGTTTATGGACACGAGCATAAGGCTTGTATGGGTGCTCAATGGGGCGTTTGCCCCATCACTCCACTCCCCTTTGGAGCGACCCCGCTCAACACCGCTCCACCACCCACACGCGAGGAGCTACATCAACAACAACATCATCATCAACAACAACAACAACAACAACAACAAGCGAAGGAGGACCCCCCTTATCAATAACCAAGGCAACGCCGCCTGAAGCGACGACCTCGCCCCCCCTCCTACACGGAGGGAGGTACGTCTTCTAACCCACCTACTTCTTATACTCCCACTCCTCTTTCTATTAGCCTACCCGAGGATTTTCTGAAAAATTTAAAGATTTAACTACTAATGTGGATAGGCTTCATAGGGCGAACAAGACGGTTTTTGCCACCCCATCCTACTCGGAGTTTCAAAACTTCCAGAGGGATGTGGATGAGGGTATTATCCCTCCTTACCTTAACTATCCCAACTCCCCGGTCCAATTGGGTCCCCTCCCAAATTGGACCCCGAAGATGGAGAATGTTGATGGCAATTCAATTGCCCGTGAGGGGGGAGTTTACCCCTATTGGCAAGGCTTGGGAACGTTGGACACCAACGCCCCCGGGTATCGTGTCGTGCCTCCCTATGATTATCATCAAATGGGAGGATGTGAGTTTAGAGGGGATCTTGCTTATCCCTATGACCGCGTAGCGACGGGGCGTGATAAGAGGACTGATCCATACTACAATTTTCCTCCCAACTACTACGGTGGTTTGGAACCACATGGTCCTCTTACCACCCTTCGCTACGATTGGGACCCGAATGCACTTACACCGAGGAACCTTACCTTGCGGAAGGGTTTGACATGTATGGGTGGCCTCTCATTCCTCCACCACCTCCGCCACCCCGCCCCAAAAATAGGCAAGATTTAGACTAGTGTGCATTTGTGTAACTTTGCCTTCCCTTATGGTTGCTTTTTGAATTCCGAGACGGAGTTCCCTTTTAGTTGGGGGGAGGGGAGTTCCACAAATGCGCCACTTTTGTTGCTTGGTTGTATTTATTTTGCTTATATTGTATATACGACAAGTGCCAAAAATGGTCACATTTAGGCACTTATTTCTTCCTTATTTTGGCCATTATGTGTGTTTTCGATATCAATTTACTAACCTTTTGGTTAGATTTCAACTTTGTTTAGTTTTGCAAAGCATTGTTGGTTTTTAGTGGTTTTTATAGGTTTTTCGTTAGTTTTCTCTCCTTTTCTATCTTTGTACACACAATTACAAGCTTTATGTGTATTATGCAAGTTTCGTAATGTTCACAAGTTGGTTTTAAGCTTTCCAACTTGCTGGTTTGCTTGTGGTTGCTTTGGTTGAGCCTTAAAGCACTTGAACGTTTGCTCTAACATCTTCTTCCAGCCATATCTTTTTGTATACTTTGAATTTCAAGGGGATGCCTTTTTATTGGAAATTAGACTCCGAGAGCTTTCCAACGCTATATTACAAGCTGCAATCCGATTAACGAGCAAGAAGGTTATGCACGCGCCTACAGAAGTTCCCCCCACTTCCAGAAAAATTCAGGCGCAGCCGCGCCTCCTTGGGTTCGCACGCGCGTCCGCACGTGAGTCCCAGGTTTGCACGCGCGTTCGCAAGCGCCTTCTGGGCTCGGACGCGCGTCTGCATGCGTCTCCCTTGCCTGCGCCTGCAGACTTTCCATAACGCTTTAAGACGCGTCCGCGCCTCCTTGGGTTCTCATGCGCGTCCGCACGCACATCCCAGGTTCGCATGTGCATCCACATGTTACCTCCTGGACTTTGACTTTTGCTTGTTGACTAGACTTGGAGGAAGCTTTGAAGTACATGTGTAAATTACTAATGACAAACTTGTAATTATATGAGCTTGTATTTTAAGCTTTGAATATATAGATTTAGGAGATAGAAACAACATAACATAGAATAGAACAAGTTGCATAACATAGAGAGTAGCAATTAGAATAGAGAGTATATTTTAGAATTCTTTTTCATCTTCTTCTTTTTCCTTCAATCCACCATTAGAGAGTAGTTTGAAGCTTTTCATTTTGCTCTAGTTTTCTCAATTCTTGCTCAAATCTTACAAGTCTTATATGCTTTTGTCCTAAAATGTCGAGGTAATTTCATTTCATTGCTTAGATTTCAGTTTTATTGTTGTTAGCATATGGTTTTGTTTGATTTTCATTTGATGCAATTTTTGTTGGTATTGTTGATACTTGTGCTTTTGAATTCTTTTTCTTTTAGTTTGATATCCCTTGTGTTAGTAAAGGTTTTTATCATAGTTTTGCTTGTTTTGGAGTAGTTTTAAGTTGCTTTCTTTGATACCCCTTTTGTTGTTGAAATTCCGTGCTTTAATTGCTTTTTGTTCATGCTTTTCCTTTGTTTTTTCTTGCTATTCTTGTTGTAATCATGTTGTGTGAGTAGTTTAGTAGCTTAGGAGAGCTAGTTGTCCCTTCTATAATCTTTATAATGCTAAGATGATATAATTTGTTCTCTCTAATCACCATTTATGCCTTGCTTTGTGATTTCTCAAGCCTTATTGCTATGGTTTGATTCTTGATTGCTCAATGCTAGTAAGAACTTGAGGGGACTTGGGTTTGAACTTGGATTGAAAGGGTTAATTGACTTGGGAGATGATGTTAATCATATTTCTAAACCATGATTGCATTCACCCTATTTGTTGAAGATGAACACACTCTTTGATTGGCATTTCACTTAACTATGGAAGGTGACACTGGTTACTCTTATGTGTTTAGTGTAATKGTTTTTCCCAAAGCTTACTTTAAGAGTTTGCTTTAGCTAGTCTTAGTTCAATTTCCCCCTTTCAAAGTATGTTTCCTTCCCAAGCTAGTGTAGTTTAGATTTAGACACTTTTTGTTACCTTCCCAGAGAATCGACCCCTTACATACTACTATACTTAAGTATAGTTAGTAGTATCGGAATATAAATTGTAATTTT
>SNQN01012521.1:0-15739 GCA_008642245.1 Bassia scoparia
TTTGGCACCAATGTTTCGGGCGTCCGTGAATAACCTATATAGGCACGGTGGCGATCCCCTCAATTCGACAACACACCCCAACGCATTCACATGCGGATTCCATGGCTCAATTCCATGACACTGAAGCTGAGGTCACGCCCCTCGAAGGGGGGCGAAGCCCTACAATACCAAATTTGTTTCATGACTATAGGTTATAGGGATTGTACATCAATTGGTTATGCAAGTTCTATCTATTCTCACAATTTTTACTAACGACTTTTGTATTTCAAATGTATGCACGTTTATCCTCAATTTTTTTGTTTGCTTGGCAATTCTAAGTCTTAAGTGATAGAGTATATAACATATTCCTGAGCCTCAACGGTTAACATGGTATGAGAACTAGCGTGACACAGAGGTCACGATATAGAATGTCACATTTCCTCCCTCTCCCTTCTATGTGGAATTAATTCGCGCCAAGTATGGGTGAAACAGTGTTGCGTTCGCATTTCAAATTAAATGGCCTTTCATGTGAGGGGGAGTGATAGAGTATATAACATATTCTTGGGCCTCAACCATTAGCTTAACCTTTTTTTTTGAGTCAATGGGCATAGATAAATAGAAAGTGTGCCTAGCCTGGGCTAGGGCCTAAACAATCAAGTTATACAGACCAGAGTTCAAGGTCTAAGTCCCCTAACAAGCATTGAGCTTGTTCAAAATAACCTAGACTAGAAACTTAATTCCTAGTGCACTATTAGTAATACAGTTCATCTCCATATAAGGAGTGTGCACAACCAACATTTCTCTAAATCAACATGATTTCCTAACATAAGCCTAGCCATATCATCAACTCCCCGAACCTGCCTCCTGCTTGCCTTTTGAAGGCCCTGCACCTGTGCTTCTTGATTAGAGCCCTGCATACAGTGGTGATATACACATATCTATCAATATATTTTGCAAGTCCAGTTATATTCTCCACGGCCACCTTTGAGTTTGAGTATAATACACAATTGAACTAGCAGTTTCTAGATATCCATAAGAGAGCCAGGTGGATTGCCCTTAGCTCTGCCATGTTAGAATTATCAGCCTTGAAACAACCAGCTAGATCTTTCTTCCAAATACCTATGGTGTCACTACAGATGATATCAAAACCCCCTAGACAAGTGTGTGGATTAAAGGCTGCATCTATGAGGATGATGTACTGTGTGGTGGTAGGGTTAAAGGTGAGATGGTCATTGTAAGGGGCAGCTGGGTTTGAACTCTGAGCTTGGGATAACTCTTTTGCTAGATGTAAGGTTTGTGCCCAAAAATTCTCAATGTGTAGATCTTTTAGCTTAAACTTTTAGTTGAGATGGTCCGTTAACATTAAGTTCCAATATKAAAAATCATTAAAGTATCAATAACCCTTGGGCAATCTCTTGGTTTGCAAATTCTTAAATAGACACGCCCAGTTATTTTCAGGTGGCCAGGCCAAGCGTTTCAACCCTCCAATGAAGCAACTTTTTACTAATTTATCTTTAGTTGTAAAATCATATATACAAGCTAAGTTTTATCATTGTTTAGCAAACAACAACATGATGTGAGGTTAGTTTGGCTAGTAAACTACTGTAGCATGTAAATCTAGGAGAAATCACAGGGACCGAACACCGTTAGATGGTAAGTTTCCTTCAAAATTCAAAAAACAAAAAAAATACTGCAAATGAAACAAGCGGATGCACAAGTTTGATGATTATATTGTAACGTGTTTAATTTTTGTAAGGGATATAAAAATAAAACACGTTGTGTTTCAGTATACTATTATGCGTGCATAAAATTATTTGACCTAAGAGTTCAGGTATACTTCTCTCTTAGGACTACTTTAACCAAATACATTAGTTGACAACCACGAGATATATATAAAAATTAAAGATAGTAGACAGTGGCTAGCGTGTAGTAGTAGGTCGAGTAATAATCAGGCAGCATAGATATGAATCTTCATGCCATTTTGGCAATGTCCGGGCACACCACAGATGAAGTAGTTATGACCTTTGCGCAGCTTAATCCTGTCCTCTCCAGTTTGGTGCACTTGGGCTCCATTTGGTGAAGTGCAGCTTTCATAATCCTCCTTGTTAACAAGTACCACATTGTGATATGACTTGTTATAATTGAATACTGCAAATAATTTAACCAGCATCATTATTAATTTGTCCAACATTAAAGCGACTCTACACTCTACAGTTAGCTTAATCAACGTACGCCTTGATAATGAATGAATGTAAACCAACATGGGAGTATGTACTATATGTTCTATTACCAACCGCGATTTATTGACATATTGCCTTACAAGAATAAATGTACTTCGCTTTGCTGTTAGTGATATTGAGATTTACTCTTTAATTTGTGATGTACTTGTGCCCGATTTAATTTTTTTTAACATATTTTCGATAGTTACAAAAAACTACATATGATCTGAGTACTTTAACGTACAAGTACAAAGTATATACTTGTACTTCCTCCGTGAAATGCAACAATAATTATGTAATGTATTACTTGTAAGGTATAAAATATTTATTTAAGAGTAACAAATAAAGAAAGGTGATAAGAAAAAAAAGGAAAGCAGTGATGAAAGAGAGTAGAAAGTAGGAACAAACCTAAGACATCATGAGTTTTGAAGGACATGCAATGAGGAGGCCAATTAGTGTTGACATTGTAGTACCACCCAGTAGCTCCACCTCCACCTCCACCTCCACCCACAGTGTAATTAGCAGCAAGAGTAGGCTTGGCAATTGACAGCAGACAAAATATGCCAATTCCAATCATCAGACTTACCCTTGCACGACGACCACTGCCTTTTCCCTGACCCATTTCTCTAACCACCTAATTACTCTTTACTATTTACTATTTACTAATTAGCCAAGCTTTGTAGATTGAGAGAGAAGGGAGAGTTATTATGACTTGTGAATTCTCTTCATCCCAGGCCCGACCCCACAATTTATAGATTTTAGACTTCCTTCACAGCTCTCAACATAACAATCTTAATAAATAATTAAATATGTATTGTTTAAATCTAACATTTTCTTAAATGCCGTCTTCCGTAATCTACAGTATTCACTTATTCACCATTAGAAAACTCCTCTTTTCATGTAAATCTGTTTCACATGAATTCCGTTTTTCAATTTGTTAGGTCCAATTTTATCAGATATTCCTTTTTTTTTGGGATTACTTTAGTGGTCAAGTTCATGGCATTTTTCAAAAACTATTATCCATTAATACCTTCAAAATTTAGAAAGTAAAATAAGTTAAGATAAATTTAGTTCAAATAAAATAAGTTTCAATTGGTAAAAATAAATTGAACAAAATTGACTCACGGAAAGAGTTTTATTTTGCATGAAAAATGTTACGACAGCATTGTAGTTTGCAAGTGTTGAGCTCATAAACAACTCATATGTATGTGAGTGTATTTATTGTTCCACATTAAAAATAAAGGAGAGGATTGTGGTGATGACTTATAATCTAGCATTGGTGATATTATAATATCGATCTTGCTAACGGACGCTCCGGGACATTAGTTAAGGCTTAAATATATTTCTTAAAATAGTATAATTCTTGGAATAATTCATACCAAAATCACACGGCAATCGGTGCAATTAATATTTAGATTCATTAAATATTTCCACTTTTAGTTAACTTATCTAACGCTCCGGAGACGCTTGTTAGCTTTTACCTTATAATATTGTACAAAATTTATAAATCTAGTGGACTACTCCACTTACTACCGTTTGTTTGTAAAGTTGAAATCTCTAATTTATATTTATTGAAGTGGATTTGTGATTCATCACTGTGAAAGGCATGTTTCATATTTTTTTTTTATGGGAATGATGAATTTCATTTATAATAAGTCATACGTCATCTACATCGGATATGCATATATAAATCAAGAAGATCTAAAATTCAGAAACAAATTTCACATTCAATACAATAAAAAAAATCATACTCTTGTGCAATTTCTATAGGATGAAATCATCAATAATGAAATTCTTCTTTAACTTCGATGTCTGTGCATATTTACGGGCGGAGATCTTCACAACTTGTGCTATAAATGTCATGAACAAAAAATTTGTACCATATATTATTTCTTCTTAAACCATCACCTTCCCCACTTCTTCAAACACATGAACGAAAACAATATGCTCCGATCCAGATCCTAATTACTTAGAATCATGATATTCAAAATATGCCTAATGAGCTTAGAATTTCATTAGGTTAAAGTTTCAACCCAAGGAGTGTCAACTAAGGTCCTGTTCTCGTTAACTGAATTTTGCTAAATTGGACTTAATTTTATTGAACTGAACTTATTGGTACTGAACTGAACTTATTTTTATCGAATTGAACTTATTGGTACTGAACGAAACTTATTTTTATTGAAATCTTAACAAATTTTTTAAGAATTGAACTTATTTTTACTAAACTGGACTTATTATTACTACTGAACTGAACTTTTTTTTTCTGAGCTGAACTTTTTTTTTACTAAAACTTATCTAAATAAGTTAACGAGAACAACACGGCCGCACCTAAGAACCTATATACCTATCCTATATATAGCGATATGATCTAAATTAAGTCATGCATACCTAATATTTGGGTTGACAAGCAGACTAATAATATAATGGGGTAAAACTACAAATAGGTTTTAAGGATTGTCTTTCTATCTATAAAATAACGAATTTTTTGTGGGGAAATACAAAAGGAAAAGTGCCATTTTGTGAAATAATACCGTCATAAACACTTATTGTGGGGAAATACCAAACAAAATTTATATTTTATCTTGAGGTACCAAGTTACCATTTTCCGGCCAAAAAGTAAATTTTCAAGCATTGACCTGATGCGTGTGTGCCACTTTCTGCTCCTAAATTTCTCCCCCACGCGCATGTAATTTCTTTCTTCTCTTTCTTCTGCCTTCCTATTTCCTCTCTACAACGGTCAAAAAAAATTTCAATCCTTCTTTAAATTCCAAATTTCATTCTCTCTTCTAGCCCTATTCTTACTTCTCTTGCTGCTCTCTCTTCTCTGTAACTGTCCAATCCTCTAAGGTAGTGTCTCTGTGTTTCAATTTTTCAGTTTTGCCTTTTACTTCACAAAACAACCCCCATGATATATTCTCAAGTTCACATCTACTCTAACCTATGCTTGCAATATTTAGTCTTTATTTAATCCTTTCTCCTAATTAATTCATTAAAGTAATCCAAAACAACAAAAAGTCTCCAATATTAAACATTAACAAACAACAACAGCAGCACATAAACCACATTAACAACCATATCAGGATTAATTTAAGCAGTAAAAGAACCATTTCATGTTTAATCATTAATTTAACCAAAAACGACAACAATTACTTAAATTAATAAACAAATACAATACCAATTAGGGCAAAAAAAATTAAAAAAAAGAAGAAATGACTTAGAATTACCTTTCACCGTGTCACTTTTTGACATGAACAACCAAAGTTACAGCGAGATTGAAGAGAGAGATGATCAGATTGAAGAGAGAGATGAGAAGATGGACGGTTAGCAGAGAGAGAGAGAAGAAAGAGTGGAGTGAATGAGTGAGCTTGAGTGAAAATGTGTTAGTTGAAGAGAGTAAATGTTAATTCAACGAGTAAAAGAGAGGTAATAAAGGCGAGTGACATACACGCACAACAAGTCACAATAATCCGACGAGTCAACGCCAGAAAATTTACTTTTTGGCCGGAAAAACATAAAATGGTACCTCAAGACAAAACATAAAAATTGTTTGGTATTTCCCCACAATAAGTGTTTAAGGCGATATTATTTCGCAAAAGGCCATTTATCCTGATATTTCCCCACAGAAAATTCTAAAATAACCTCTACCAACTCCATTAACAGAATTGACTTTCCAAAGARTATAGAATAAAAGGACAAGGAAATTGTTGAAGTAGAATGGACTAATAGTAGACTAGTAATGATATTGCGTTGTTAATTTGTTAAAGAATAACGTTATACACTTATACATAGTCCTAAAACCTATGTATAAGGACTAAGGTATTATTATGATTTCTTGAATGGAAATAATTTATAAATTTATGATAAAATTACACATAAATTAATATAATAATGTTTGATTTTATTAAATATTATCACTTTTAATAAGCTATGTGTTTAAGGTGATGAAATAGGAAAATATTTTAATATTACGCATTACATATGTGTGCCCATATTTTTACATGGTAATTAAGGTGCATGAGTGGTCAACCACACCTGACCTACACAAGATACATGCATTGGGGGGGGGGGGGGGGGGGTAGATGTGTGATTTGGGCTTTGTGGTGGTGGGTGGTCAAAGGGGTTGTTGGGTGGTTGGAATATTGTAGATGGTGAAGAGGACATTGGAGGAACCCAAGTCGGGGGGGGGGGGGGGGGGGGGGGGGGGGGGTAAGGAATCGAACCCCAAACCTTAGCGGCGAAAGGGGTCGGGGAGTGTCGCCAATAAAAAAACTCGTCTTTCCTTATATTAAAGTACACTAGATTTTTATTGCACACAATGCGTGCATGTATCATGTATGTCATAATAAAGTAATTTTCTAATCATTGTATAAAAAAATTGGTTTGAACATACATTTATAATTAGGCATTATTTCTTCATTCTTTTATTTTTTATTTCTTTTGGGTTGTTTTCTCCCTCTTTAATTTGTTCACCAAAAGAAATTGCTTGTTTTTCTAAAATAAATGTTCTGTGTACAAATTAAGTGGTCGGATTTTTGTATTAGGTTCAATAAATCTGAAAGATCTTGACTTTAATATATAATGGAAATTAAGGAATGATAATCAATATTTTAAGTATAAAAATATATTGGGAAATTCCCAATGGTAATGATGAGTTTTGGCGAAATCTCAATGGTAGTGATGTGTTTTTTTAATCCCAATGGTAGTTATGAGTTTTAACTTTCATTCCCAACCGTGATTATAAGAGGGATTTTCTATTAAGTAGGTGTTAAGTAGGGATTAATCCGATCATTTTTTTCGAATTCCGACCTCAAATCTGATTATAAAGGATAAAAGTGACCCCGAAAATGTTAAATGAGGTATTTTRCGAACTCATATCGAGGCTTGAAATTAAAGCAACCCCCCGTATGTAGGTCGAGATTAATCTGATCAATTTTGTTGAATTTCGACCTCAAATTCGATCATAAGGGACAAAAGTGGCCCCGAAAACCTTAAATAAGGTAGTTTTAGACAAAATTTCCTAGCATATAGCCCCCTACTTTACGGAAAATCCCCCATATAATCACGGTTGGGAATGAAAATAAAAACACATCATTACCATTAAAAAAAAACACGTCATTACCATTAGGTTTCTGCCAAAACTCATCATTACCATTGGGAATTTCCCAAATATATTTAGTATAAATATTAATGTCAAATTTAATAGGAAGAGAAATCTATACTCATTAATTAAGTAGTTAATTAATTGAAATTCAAATGCAATTCTCTTTTTAACTTGTTCAAAATTTATGTCATATTGACAAAGTAGTAAAGTTTTTTTGTTGTTAATTAGTAATTCAAATTCATTAACGGTATCTTTTATATTAACAAAAACATAAAAAAGAACCTAGTCCCCAACTCACTCCTTTCTAAGCAATACTCTTATTCAACCTTCATTGTTTTTAGGGCTGCCATCAATGTTCTAAAGGTTGTTGGTAAGTCCTTTTTCTATGTTTCTTTTGTGTTATTGTTTACAATAAGTCAATATTTTATTTTCTTCATGAGATTTATTATTCTCCCAATGAGACTTAATTTTCCATTTTATCAAATTTATCTTTCTCCTTTATGACATCTTTTGGGACATATTTGTTTGATTTTCTCTAGGTATTAATTTATTGATGAAGATTAGCACGAGATCACAACTAATTTTTGTACTTCCAATACTTTCAGAAGAATCGAATCAAGATTTAGTTAAAAACTATTACAAATAGATAGAACCCTTTGCGTAAAACTATATGAAAAAGCAGCAAGGTGAAAGATGAGTGATTGTACTAGCAATCAAATATATGTTATAACGATCTACGTTTTAATTATAAAAGTTGATTTTAATTTTTTTTCCATTTCGTTATGTATTTGGTTGTTACTGATTTTATTACCAATACAAACTTATATATCTACTTCATAATGAATTTACTGTGAATCAAAGTATAGTGATGACCCTTATGATTGATATAGTAACCCTTATTATTCATTAATATATTGATATAAGGTTTGTGATGAGTTACTATTTTTTCCAAATAAAAGAGTTACTATAATTTGGTTGTATAATAAATTATTGTGCATTAGATGCACCATTTTTTTTATTAGTCCTCTAATTTTGTTTTGTTTCATACATTAGTAGCCTTCAGTTTTTAAAAATATAGGAGTATAAAATATTAAAATAACAACCAAATTTGTACTATTAATTAAACAGCACAATCTTACTCTAATTTTCCCTCAAAAATTATTAAATTGACTAATATACCCTTAATAAACAAATAAAAATAAATAAATTGACTAATATACCCTTAATAACACCACCATCTTCAACCCCTCACCCCTACCACTCACTCTTTTCTCTATCTTCAAGCCACCCTGCCAGCGCCATCCTCTCCCACCGCCAACGCCTCTTCCTTTCACGAAACCCTCCTCCAAAGCTTTCACTTGTTCCTCATCAATGGCGACCACAATACTTCGTAGAGCACTTGGAACAGCGAGCAAAACCCAACTCACTCATCACTCAATCTCACTCATTCTCCACCAAAAACAATTCTTCTTCATTCTCCTCATTTCAAGCAGCTCAATCCACCATTTTCACCAAATCAAACCTTACCAAAATCGCTGACGTTCTCATCTCTCAATCCTCCATCTGACCATCTCCCCATTCACTCGCTACCTCGCTGCAACCTCGTCCCACTAATCACTGCAACCTCGTCGCGCAAAACCAAACGCCTATTGGTGATAACATCACAGCAGCAACAACAGAATAGCCGCAGAAGGCACAAGCTGCTTATTTATTTTCCTTCAGAGCTTTTTAGGCTTCTTATCTTAGCTAATTAGTTAGTTATAATTAGTTAGTTAGTTATTCTGAGCTGTCAGTTATTATCCATGTCAGCAATCCTAATGCTTATTAGTGATTGGTTTAGATTGTTAAACTAGCCTATGATTGGTTAGAACAGCTCATTAGTTTGTATTATATAAGGAGCCTTCATACTTGTATTAACTACTGTATCATTAATAAAATTCAACACAAAATGTTTTCTCTCCAATTTCTTTGTTATTCAGAATTGTTTTTGTGCTTTATGCAATATTCAGAATCTGCTTGTTGATTGATGCTAGTTCATCATTGAGGCTTCAGTTTGTTCCAGAATTCATCATGGTATCAGAGCCTACTATCTGTTCGATCAAATTCCTCAACTAACTTCATCAATTCTCAGATTGAAGCTTCAAAATTGTTGTCACAAGAATGTGTTGATCTCTGGTATTCTCTGATTAGTGTTTTCTGTCAGATCTTCCTACTGATCTTCTTGATAAGTCTGTTTTTCTATTTCTCGGATTGATTGTGTTTGATCAAACACAACTCAGATAAGTTTCTTGATCTTTTTTTGTGAAATAATAGTGATTCCAGTTTATTCTTCCTCAATCTAGTTTGTTTGATCCTGTTGTTTTTTTTGAGTTCCTGTGTTCTTTGTTTTACCTGTTTTTCTCCTCTTTCTACTTGTTTCTCTTTCTTTTTTTTTCGATTCTTCATCATGACCTCAGAAAATACACCACCACAGACTCATACAAAATTGCCTCCAAATAATGATCCTGCTAGCATTTATTACATTCATCCTTCAGATTTCACACCACAACAACTTGTTTCTGTTAAATTCAATGGCACTGGCTTCTCTAACTGGAAGAAATGCATACTTATGGCTTTTTCTGCAAGAAACAAACTATCTTTCATCCATGGCACTTTGCCACAACCTGAGGATGAACCTGAACTATCAGCTTGGAATAGGTGTAATGACCTAATCATGTCATGGATTATCTTCAATCTGGATCCTAAAATTGCAGATAGTGTGATGTCCTTCAATACAGTTAATGAAATATGGAAGGATCTCGAGGAAAAGTTTGCTTTCAGTTCACATACTAAGATCTATAATCTGGAGAAGCAATTGGGWGAAATTGAACAAGGCATGTTGTCTGTTCTTGAGTTCTATACCAAATTCAAGAGACTTTGGGATGATCTGAATACCATTGATCCCATGCCTACATGCACTTGTCAAAAATGTACCTGCAACCTGACTGGAAGACTACAAAGCCAGCAAGAAAAAAGGAGACTAATAAGATTCATGATGAAGCTTAAAGATCAGTTCTCTGGCATAAGGAGTAATATACTAATGATGAAGACTTTGCCAGTTTTATCTGAGGCTTACAGGTTGTTCTCCCAAGAAGAAGATCACAAAGACATGGCACAATCAGCATCTCTTTCAGAACCTCTGGCTCTTGCCACTGCAGCACCATCAAAACCATACAATACTGCTTATAAAGCTCAACCAAACAGAAATCTTCTTCTACCACCWGTGCCAYCRAGTAACAGAATTTCTAACAACAATAATGGCAGCAGAAGGCCTGCTTCATCATACTATTGCACTCACTGCAAAGTGCCTGGTCATAGCTATGAACGGTGCTTCAAGGTCCATGGTTACCCTCCTGGTTTTAAAGGTTTCAGGGACAAAAAGGTGGCTGCATCAATCCAGAGCATTCAGACTAATTCTTCGGATGGGGAGACTTCCACAACAGCACCTACTATCAGTATGGACCAGTATAATTACCTAATTGATGTCCTGAACAAAAGGCCACCTACACCAGCAGCAAGTGTGACTAGTTCTACACAAGACCAGGATCCAGAAATTGCATATCAGGCTAATTTGGCAGGTACCATGTGTTTAATATCTTGTTTTAAATCTCAATGGATTATTGATAGTGGTGCAAGTGATCATATTTGCAATAATTTAAAGTTATTTGAGAATTATACAGTCTTTCATGGTTCAATAGTTATACCTGATGGAACTAGGATACACATAGGTCACATTGGAACTGTTATTTTAAGCCCAACTGTAACTTTGTACAATGTTTTGCATGCTCCTGATTTTCAGTTTAACCTTTTGTCTGTTACCAAACTTTGCAAAGACCTTACTTCTGTAATCTACTTTACTCCTAACACTTGTTATATCCAGGGGCACTCCTTGACAGAGCCTCCAGTTCTTCTTGGTAATCTCACTGAAGGATTGTATCAGTACAAGCATATCTTGTCTTCTTCTACCTCTGAGAGATCAAATTCCCTTTCTGCAGCTCCAACTTCAGTTTCTCTTTCTAGTAACAGCATCAATAAAGCCAAATTATGGCATTTAAGACTAGGACATCTCCCTTTCTCCCAACTAAAGCATGTCATACATGATTGTCCTGTTCATGATTGTATAAATGAAACTATTTGTCAGATTTGTCCTGTAGCTAAGCAAACTAGGTTGCCTTTRCCTACTAGCAATATCAAGTCCACTAAAGCTTTTGAATTGTTACATCTTGACTTGTGGGGGCCTTATAGGGTCAAAACCCACAACAATTGTACTCAATTTGTGACTATTGTAGATGATTACTCCAGGTATACCTGGACACATTTAATAAAATACAAATCTGATGTGTTTGCTGTCATGAAACAATTCTTATTACTTGTTGAGACTCAGTTTCATGCTAAAGTCAAAAAGATTAGATCAGACAATGCACTTGAGCTTTGTGAAGGTGCTATGAAGGATTTGTATGCTAACAAAGGGATTATACATGAGACTACTTGCATTGACACACCACAACAGAATGGTGTGGTTGAAAGYAAACATAGACARCTTTTAGAGACAGCRAGAGCTCTTTTCTTTCAAGCTAYACTGCCAATTGAATTTTGGGGGGAGTCTTTACTTTGTGCTACTTATACAATCAATAGAATGCCCCTGAGACCATTAAATTACAAAACTCCATATCAAATTCTTTACAACAGAATYCCWGATTTTTCTTTTCTCAAAACCTTTGGTTGTTTATGCTACATGAGTACTCAAAAACAACACKGAGCAAAATTTGAKCCTAGGAGTGTTCCTTGTGTTTTTRTGGGATATGGGGTTGGTCAGAAAGGGTATAAAGTCCTAGACATGAAAACTGGTAAGATACATGTTTCTAGGGATGTRTACTTTCATGAGCTGCATTTTCCTTATCATCAAAACACAAATGATTCCTCTGACTCACATCTATACTTACCTACTAGTACCAAGCTTCCTACTTTTTCTGATTTTGATATKCCAGATGTTTTTGAACCAGAAGTACTTGAGCCTKCACAACCTTGRAWTCAACCCAACACTGTTGTAGATGTGACRTCTACTGAACCCACWTTCAATTTGCCTAACCCTCTTCCACATCAGACTCCACCACCAACTAGACAATCCACCAGAATAAAGAGAATCCCATCCTARCTRAATGATTATACCTGTAACATGAGCATGCAACATTGGTGCAATTTGGTTTCTGTTGTTCCTAACCATGCAGGTATTTATGAACCAAACACTTATGAGGAAGCAGTAACCAACCCTCAATGGGTCACTGCAATGCAACAAGAAATAGCAGGACTCCAACAGAATGATACACAAGGGATATGGTGACTCTACCAAAGGGAAAGAAGACAGTAAAATGTAAATGGGTCTATAAGATTAAACTSAGAGCCAATGGAGATATTGAGAGGTACAAAGCCAGATTAGTAGCAAAGGGATATACACAAAAYGCTGGGGTGGATTTTGATGAAACCTTCTCTCCAGTTATCAAAATGGCAACTCTAAGGTGTATCCTGGCTTTGGCTGCTAACAAAGGTTGGTTAGTCCATCAGTTAGACATCAATAATGCCTTCTTACATGGAGAATTAAATGAGGAAGTTTATATGGAAATGCCCAAAGGAATACCCAATCCAGACAAAAGGGTTTGCAAGCTYAAAAAATCCTTATATGGATTAAAACAGGCTTCTAGACAATGGTATGCCAAATTAATGACAGAATTYAAGAGCCAGGGATTTGTGCAATCACCATCAGATCATTCTCTTTTTATCAAAAGATCAGGAGAACAGTTYACTCTGGCAGCAGTATATGTTGATGACATAGTGCTTACTGGAACTGATAATAACAGCATKCAAGCACTAAAGACTCATTTGGATACCATCTTTAGTATCAAGGATCTGGGAGAATTACACTATTTTCTTGGAATGGAAATCACCAAGACTGCTCAAGGATATGTATTATCACAGTCCAAATTCACCAAGGAATTYCTTGACTTCAGCAAGTTTGATCTTKAAAAGACATCTCCCACTCCCTTGCCAATAAATCTCAAGCTGCATGCTGATCAAGGAGCTCCAGTTCCAGATGCATCACACTATAGATCTCTCATTGGCAAATTAAATTTTTTGACTAACACKAGGCCAGACCTGAGCTATGKTGTTCAYACATTAAGCCAGTTTATGCATTCTCCCAGGGAACCWCATCTCACAGCCTTACAGCATGTACTGRAGTACTTAGCAGGCAGCATCAACCATGGAATTCTTCTTAATGGTGCAACTCAATTGGTCCTACAAGCCTATTCAGATGCAGACTGGGCTGCTTGTCCAAACTCCAGGAGATCTGTTACTGGTTACTTGGTTCTCCTAGGAAACTCTCCCATTTCTTYGAAAAGCAAGAAACAGTCCACTGTCTCCAGGTCCTCCTCTGAATCTGAATACAGAGCAATGGCTTCAGCTGCAAGTGAATTAACTTGGCTTGTCAGGTTACTTGATGAGCTTGGTGTGCATAACCTCACTCCTGTCACCCTCCATTGTGACAGCCAATCTGCTATACACATAGCAAAGAATCCCGTCTTCCATGACAGGACAAAACACATTGAAGTGGATTGTCACTTCACAAGAGACAAGGTGCTTGAGGGCCTAATCCAGCTGACCTATCTACCAACTAGGTCACAACTTGCAGACCTATTCACCAAGGCCATTCCATCACCCCARTTCAAAGAGCTTCTCTCCAAACTTGGTTTGGTTCCCACCATCCCAAGTTTGAGGGGGGGTATTGGTGATAACATCACAGCAGCAACAACAGAATAGCCGCAGAAGGCACAAGCTGCTTATTTATTTTCCTTCAGAGCTTTTTAGGCTTCTTATCTTAGCTAATTAGTTAGTTATAATTAGTTAGTTAGTTATTCTGAGCTGTCAGTTATTATCCATGTCAGCAATCCTAATGCTTATTAGTGATTGGTTTAGATTGTTAAACTAGCCTATGATTGGTTAGAACAGCTCATTAGTTTGTATTATATAAGGAGCCTTCATACTTGTATTAACTACTGTATCATTAATAAAATTCAACACAAAATGTTTTCTCTCCAATTTCTTTGTTATTCAGAATTGTTTTTGTGCTTTATGCAATATTCAGAATCTGCTTGTTGATTGATGCTAGTTCATCATTGAGGCTTCAGTTTGTTCCAGAATTCATCAACGCCTAATCATTGCGATTTAATATGAATTCGGCGATTTGAGTTTGAAATTGGGTAATTAGGGTTTTAATGGTGGTGATTTGGTTTGTGATATTAGTGTTGGTGGGTGGGGTGCTGGTGATGGTCTGGATGTTGGTGGCAATATGTGTGTGTGGTGGTGGTTGTTGGATAAGCATGGTAGTGCTATGGTGATTTGTTGTCGTTGTTGGTGTGGTATGGGAGGGGGGATTGAAATGGGTGTTTTTTTTAGTTTAAGAATTAAATTTAGTTTAGTACTTGTGCAAAATTGGTGACTATTTTAAATATTTTAAAAAACTAAAAGCTACTAATGATACATAGTAAAAAATTAGGGCTATCAATGATAATTTTCCTAATATTAATAATCAAAATTACCTTTATAATCAATAATATTAAAAGAAAAAATCAAAAATTCATAACAATTTTTTAAATATTATTTCTTTCGATTAAATTTGTGTAAGTAACTAATTGTTTTACTAGTACTAGACTATTTTTAGGTGATTTTGGTGCAAGATTAGATGCGCATGAAGCAGAGATTTAGTGGGGTAAGTCGGGTAACAATGATTTTAGTGGGGCAGAATGATGATGAAATTTAGACCCACTATGGGGATGGGAAAGAAAAATCGAGACTACTATACGAGAAGTTCTCGCCGCCTTTGATGACTGGTCTAATCTCCCACGGGATTTTGCATGGATAGCTCGAGGGGCAGCATCCCTCACAGCTAGAATTTTGTTCATTCCCAAGCCTCAAACCCGAGACCTTGATTAAAGAACTTGAGACCCTTAATCACTCAAACCAACTCTAATTAGTATGTAGTTGCATCCCTACTTATATAATGGAGATATATAATAGAGATATGGACTACTTGTGAATTGTGATTAGTCTCCATTCTTATATTTGTTTATTTTGAGGTCAAAAGGTCATCTTTACCAACCACCTTGCAAGAATTCAACAACGTTCATCCAAACAACACAAAAAGTGAGAATAAAATTACTGTTCATAATGAACAGTGTAGGGACCGTTTTGCCCTTCCCTCACGCCACGTCAGCTTTTCCCATGTGCACCTACTTCTCAAATGGGCTTCTTCAAAACACCTCCATACACCTTTCATCATCGTTTTCATCGACACTCCCTCCCCCTCCTCCTTCGCCATTTTTCATTGCAAGGGCCTTTTTTTTCCCCT
>SNQN01012523.1:4192-15734 GCA_008642245.1 Bassia scoparia
GTTTTTCTTTTTACCATTTCCAAGTAGCGTATCATGTTCTCATCTCTTGCTTCGTACTCCCCATTCACCTGGCTGATCACCAATTGAGAATCAGACATAGCATCGAGTTTTCATGCCCCAGTTGCTTTACACATTYGAATCACGGCCACTAGCGCCTYATACTCTGCTTTGTTATTTGATATCTGGAATTTAAATCTCATGGAGTACGCAAATGTATCCCCTTCGGGGGATTTAAACAAGATTCCAGCTCCACAACCATTTTGAGTGGAAGATCCATCCACAAATAGAGTCCAAACATCGCTTGATGTTTCAACCAGTGGGGGTCTTGTTAGTTCCACAATGAAATCCGCTAGTACCTGACCCTTAATGGCTTTCCTAAGTTCAAACTCAAGACTGAAGCCATTCAAGGCAATGGCCTATTTTAACATCCTTCCTAATGATTCCAGCTTTGTCAACGGTTGTTTGATAGGCTGGTCAGTATAGATCACAATCTTGTGGGCTGCAGAGTAAGGGCGAAGTTTCTTGCTAGCCATCATTAGAGCCAAGCCGAACTTTTCAGCTRTAGCATAGCRCATTCCGCCCCTTGTAGGACATGGCTCACAAAATAAACCGGCAACTGAGTGCCCTCTCATTCCGCTACTAGCATTGCTGAAACTGCATGTTCTGAAACCGAAAGATACATATACAACGTCTCTCCCTCCTTGGGACTTACCAGACGTGGGAGAGAGTGAAGATGGTCTTTGAGTTTTAGGAAGGCCGCTACAACTTCCTCGCTCCACWCAAACTTAACACTCTTTTTGATGGCTCGGAAGAAGTATTGGCATTTATCTCCTGATTTTGATAGAAATCTTCCTAACGCAGCCAAGCACCCCATCAACTTCTATACTTCTTTGACGTTTCTTGGAGATTGCATGTCAAGAACAGCCTTTACTTTGTTTGGATTTGCTTCGATGCCTCGTTCATCAACCAAAAATCCAAAGAATTTTCCGACGATGGACCCTAAACAAACACTTCTTTGGATTTCAGCTTCATTACCAAAGTGTCGGGAGTGATCGGAAGGTCCCCGTAGATCCCTTGGACATGATTCTTCTTTCTTCTTTACATCTTGATGATTCATGTCATCAATATAAGCTTCCACATTCCTTTCCAAGCTGCTTAGCGAAGATGGTCTTGTTTACACATCTTTGAAGGTTGCAGGGGCATTCCTTAGGCCAAACGACATCACCTTGTAACAATGACAACCCATTGTCAGTGACAAGGTTGTCTTGTCCTGGTCTCCTCCTTTAGAGGAATTTGATGGGAATTCCCAATTAAGCATCAACGAAGATCATGCTTCATGCCTCGCTAGTTGGAATCTACCAACTTGTCAATCTTAGGGAGTGGAACTATCCTTAGGGCAAGCTTTGGAAGTCAGTGTAGTCCACAACATTCTCCACATCACCGTTAGGTTTTGGAACCAACACTACGTTTGAAACCCATGTAGGATATTGACATGGCCAAATGAAACCCGCTATCAAGAAGTTTTTTACCTCCTCATCGGCTGCTTTGCTACGTACCAGCCCCAAAATTCCTCTTTTTTTGTGTTTGGCTTCATTGTATGCGGTCAACATTTAGACTATGTTTGGGCGATCTCGGGATCCAAACCCCGGCATCTCTTCTATAGAGAAAAGCAAAAACATCCTTATATTTTCTTAGCAGAACTTGACCCTTTTCCAACTTCTTCGCAATAGCTTTACTTACTCACTGTCCTTTCTGGGAAGAGTAGGGGGATGGCAATCTTCCTGTCAGCCCCCTGGTTCGGGTCGAGAAGATAGAGGCAACAACCCAGAATTTTCATGGCTTCCTGGTGTAGTCCATGCACCATTAGGACTTGGACCTTCTTTCCGCTCTTGTGAACTCTCCTTCCCTGACGGCTCTGCTAACTCCGTCTCTTTGCCCCCAGAAAGTGGTCGGACAGTAGTATGATACACTCTCTGAAACTTGCTTGATCACCATGATAGATTCCTATCTTGCCATCCATTACACACAAACTTTCTTAACTTGAGATGTGTAACCACCACTAATTTGGAAGCGTTTAAGGTTGGTCGTCCAAGGATCACCATTGTATGTCGTCATTTCTGGACTACCAAAAACATAACCCTTCATATGTCGGCACTATCTTCTTTCCCCATTTTGGAGGGGTAAGGTCAAATCCCTACTGTTAGATTACACCCCACCAAATCCAATGATCGAATATGACAGGGACTAGATCACATTAGTTGTACTTCATCTTTTGAAGACACTCAAAGCCTAATGTATCCACGAACTCCCTGTATCAATGAGGATCTCGACGACTCGTTTATCCGCAACCTTCATCTCTACAACGAGAGGGTCATCATGGGTTGCTACCTCCCCACGATCCTTCTCGCAGATGAGAAACGGCTGGGAATACTTCTTTTAGCATTAGCTTCGCACAACCGCATTACCTAGCAGCTTTGGCTTTTGTTTGCTTCGGGAAAGGGCTTAGGCTTGGCTATTCTTTTTGAACCCTCACAGTGGGTCTCCAGCTTGCAAACCCTTCCAGAAATCATATTGAATTATTCCAGAGTCGGATGTTCGCTATGTGGGATCATCCTTAGATGATGGTTTTTTCTGGAGCCGCTTTGATGAGATGCTTTCTTCACTTTCCCTGATTGTGCTAAGCGATCCATGGTTCTTTGTAGGTGAAGCAATCTCTATGACAAGCAACGTCTTATGAAATTGACAATATTATGGACTTATCACGGTATCCAAACTCGGTCTTGATTGATGGAGGTTCTTCAATGTGCACATCCTTGCTAACTTCATGGTACACGTGGAAGAGGTCCGTTGGTGTATCCCACTGTTAGGGGTTGTAATGATTTCTTCTTCCTGGCTGGCTCCTTTTTGAGAGCGTTCCTATCTTCCTCTATGTCCAAGTGCAGACCTCTTCTTGTCATGACCACCATTGCGATGCCCTTGGTTGCTTATGAGGCTGGGGAGAGAGGAGTACCTTTCTTTGGCCTTTTAACGGCGCAGACTTCTCAAGCATGTTATCCCTGCCTATGTTTCCCTCATATTTCATTTCAAATTTGTACTCTTTGCCTTACCATTTGGGAATTTGAAGGGGCTGTCCTCATCCAATCCCAATAGGAAAATTATCTAGATCAACTCGTTCTGAAAATTTGGGATTTGAAGAGTCTCATTGTTGAAGCGTTTGAGTAGCTTCTTAAACTTTCATTGGGTCGTTAGTTGAATCCTTCCCAAAATGTAAGCTGCTTTTTTGCTCTGGGTGATGCGGCATGGAATGACGAGTAAAAAGGACAGTTGTTCATTGGAAGTTATGATGGGAAACCTGTTAGGAGGCTGCTAAACCACCTTTGGGCTAACCCTTTGAGGGTTAACCGGGAAATATTTACACATGTTACATTCATCAGCTGTGTGGTCAGCATGAGATGTTTATACATCGCCAAGTGACGTCTGGATCGGTGATTCCATTATAAGCATCATGGAAGGGAACTTAACTTTCTGAGATTGTGTATGCCATCAAAATAGAGCAGGAGAAAAGGACTCTTATCGGATGAGAGAAAGTCCTTGCAACCTCCCCTCCGTCCTTTGGGACGGAAACCCGAGTCCTACGTTTCTTGGTTAGCACCGCTTCGGTGATAACCCCCCACTTCGGTGGGAACGAAACCTTCTGGTTCTTGATCCTGATGCGATCTGTATAATGAGTTGGTGGAGTTATATGTATTGGTCCATGCGTCTTGAGAGAACGATGTGAGGGATCAGTTGCATAACGGAGTAGATCCGTCAAGAGTGTTCATCTCATGAGTCGCTTGCTTAAGCTTCATTAGCCTTCTTCCTTTCAAGGATTTCTCCTAACATTCCTAACTCTCAGGCTTCTCTTTCTTTCTGGATGATAGGCCCTGACATCCATCGAAGAAAGCTTACGCTCAGACTTCTTTCTTTCAATGAGTGCTCGAACATCATTCCAAAAACTCACGACTCTTAGTGTAGACAATTCATCATCACCATCATTTTAAGCGATATGGACCTTTTGTCGATTGAGTCCTTGGGGCAATGGAAAGGGCTTCGGAGTATTGCGGTATCTCCTAACTTGGCTCTTCTCCCTTTTCAATAGGAACGATCTGAGTCTCAACGTTCTTTCGTTTGTCTCTGGGAGTGGGTTCTGATCTTTTAGTTTGAGATTGGCACCAACGGGAGTGCTATATTCTATGTCTGAGTCTTGGCAGGTCTTCACTACCATCAGCCATAGTCTTCCGTTCACGCATGGCTTTCACGGATGCGTTCTCTTCTTTGGGGCTTGAATTGTGACTTCATGTCTTGCTGCTCCGCAAAACGATCCATTATTCAAGACCACTCCGCGCCATATTTTCTTCCTTTAGCCATTCATGGTAAAATATCGTCCATCCAAGTCTTGGAGGAGAGCTCAGTCCCACGTAAGTTACCCAACTTTCCAACAGCATGGAAGCGGAGTGATCGGGCGTTGGTTCTCTTCCATTTGGGTTGCTTCTTCTCAGAAGATGAGAGTTTCCTTCCTTGTCTTAGTTTTGATCATCCGTTGAAAAGCGATTTGACCGCCTCCCCACAGACGGCGCCAAATGTTGTAGCAAGTCTTCGCTTGGCAAGCTACAAGATTTCCTCTGCTGTAGGGTTGAGAGAAGGGTGGAGGCTTCCCATCAATGCTACTTCGAGGGAGCTGACCTTGGGTTGGAAGACGTTGGCTTGGCACTTCAAGTTCCTCGACGCTCCTTAGCACCTGCAAGAAGAAGAATAATCCTTTCGGATTATCTCCTCTCCGATGCCTAAGTAAGTAAAGGAAGGAGGAAAGTAATAAATGCAATTGAATGTAGAGAGATGTTAGAGAAATAAAGTTCTATACTTGTTTAAGTATGAATTCAATGCTCTCAAGTGTATGAAAAATTGTGTGTGTTATGAGGCCTCTCAAGCGGTATTTATAGGCTTTTTCCTTGTACCCTGAGGGCTTGGATGTGTGACACTTGTCACCATCCTAAGCGTAGATTCGCCTGTTTTGCTTGCTTAAGCAGTTTGACTTACGAAGTGCGTCCGGTTTCCGAATAAAAGTATATAGATCGAGAGCCACTTGACTCCTGACACGTGGCATGGATCCTTGGGACATGTTGGATTCACGTAACCACCATTAAGACGACACATGACTTTACGTGCAACATCATTTACGACACGAGGCTTTACGTGCCACATCAATATAACTATTAAACAATTTTTATCTTGATTGTTTTACATTACGCATCAAATACAATAAAAAAAGTTAACAATGTATTACAATATGCATTATTTTTTCCCTCGATAATAAAATACTCTCTTAGGTTGTTGTTATATTAAATTGTCTAAGATAAATGAAAGAGTTACCGCACACATTGCGTGAATAGAAAACTAGTTTATAATATGGGAGGGTATGAAAATTTGAACATATGTCCAAAGAGATCAAATATGGGGTTGAAGTCACTATTCCAAATYCCTTCCTTTGATATTTGTTGATTGTGACTAAAGTCTTATGAACTCATATATGAGTAGAACTCATTAAATTAGATTGTGAAAAAATCGAGTGAGATAAAATTATGTAAGACAAGTCTTAAAGTTAAAAATAATGTTGGAAAAAAAAAAATATGATATAGATTGTGAAAATATAGAGTGAAAATTTGAACCTTTGATGATTAGTTTTAGGATTTCATATCTAATGTAAAATTATTAAAAGTTATTTGAAAATGAAAATAGAGAAAAATCAAACAATTGTTATCCTACACATAAATCACAAGAGATGGTCAAACTTATAAACTGAATAATTAAAGGTTCGAATAATTATGTGAAAAGATAACATAACAATTATGATTTATGATTTTATAGGGTGGTGATTATTATGGCATCTAATACATATACTCTATACTAAAGCATCCTCACCCCTTCATATTTTCCCTTCTCCACCTTATTAATTATATGTTTATTATTATTATTATTATTATTATTATTATTATTATTTATTATTATTATTATTATTATTATTATTATTATTATTATTATTATTATTTATATTATTATTGCATAAAAATTATAAGAACACATTTAATTAAGGTTAATAATTATACTTTGGATAATTTAAACATTTATTAATTGATATACTATTAATTCTATTTTGTATCACAAATAAACATTATAATGAAATAATCACATTAAATAAATAAGTTTTGATTTTATTTACAATATCTCGTATTTTATTTAAAGTCGAACATTTCTTGGGTATTATCTAGTACCTAAATAATAGGGACGCAATAGGGAGAGACATGGTAGATGTTAACTAATGATCCTTATCTCATATCTCATAGCCATAACGTTTATTTTATTTTTTTTAATTTCATTTCTATCACCGTGTTGAATCTGAGATAAATCTTCATTTTATCTCACTGTGCGTAAATAAAATCATTTCTCCACTATCAAAAGTTTTTTTTACCCGCCGCTCATCTAATATCATCCATCTTGAATCACCTCGGAATATTTACTTCCTCCGTTTTTCAAAAAGATGCAAAAATAATTTACATAGTATGTTCTCATATAAATTATTATTTAATTTGTTCCAATTTTTTAAAATGGAACAAGTATTAGTTAGTTTTTTTTTCGAGAAAATAAAATGTTCATTCATAATAAAGCCAAACGACACCTACAATTTGATAAGTTTGACAAAACATTAACTGACATACATAAGACTATGAATTTTATGCATTATAGAATAGAGTTGATTAAAATTTGCTTTAAATAATTCCTTTCTTTTGAAACAATACAATATATGAGTTCGCGCAGATTCGACATTTCTGTTTGTTTATGCGGTTTATGATTCTAAAAACAAAAAAGAAAAAAACAAAATATGAACAAGTTAGTCAAATTCAGGCCCATCCACTGGCCTACAATGTTAAGGCTCATTATTTAATGCTATAGTCTTATACTAAAGAGTAGTAACTAGTATGAAGCTTTTTATGAACTTTGCCTAGTAATTGGATTGTTCTCAAGGCGAGAAAATTTTCTAATACTTCGTAAAATCTTTCTTTGCTTTGCTAAGTGGTTACTATACTAGCCCAAAAGCCCATATAATAGTAAAGCTTTATCCACTTTGGTGCAATTGCTCACAACAAATCACATACCAGGTATCATAATCTATCTTCCACTCCCTCTGGTCTACATATCGGTGATGGAGAACGTTTTGCATTGAATACCGCTGAGAATCATACACAATATCAATTTTATGTAGTTGTGCTCAATAGTTGAGGTGCAATATTTGGCAAACAGATGAGTGATCATATTTGTGTCGAAAATACTAATATTAAAGTTTAAGAGTACATTAGAATATTTAATTCGTGCATTTGCAGGGATGAAACTAGTATGTTCTCTAAATTTCAAAAGGATTGGGCACAACAGTGTTTACATTATTCTTTTTTTAAAAGAGAATTTTTTTTGTTGCTTAAACAATCAAAAGTAAGGAAAAGAATAGATCTTATGATTTCTAGAATCACAAGTGAAATTCTAACCAATTGAATTATTCCTTCATGCATAGTAAGTGAATGTAAGTGTATGTGAAATTCAAGTAAGATAATGAGTTCGATATTGATGATTATGGATTAGATATCTAAATCGAAAAATTTTGGATATTTGATATCTGTATCCGATTAAAAAAAAAATCAATATTCCATAAATGTTTAGATTGGTTACTCACGAATCTAAATAAAGGTTTTGATGTGATAGCAATGTGAATACCCTTACTAATCCCTCTCTACTTTTTTTTAGATGGGGTTAAAATTGATAGGTTAATTACACTTATTAATTAATTACGAAATTAAAACTACCACAATTCAAAATTCAAATAGAAAGAAAGTTTAAAACATTTCAATTAAATCTACCAATGAATTGAGCTATTTTGGATTATTAAGGTTGATAATAATATGAAGAAATATATGTTTATATTTTTTTACCACTAGGTGCAACTATTTTTCTTATTTCGTGGCTTTTTACTTATTTTAATTTGAGTTAGTTATCGATCGATAAAATGATTTTTTCACTATAAGTGATTTTATTTTATTTTATAAACTTGATTATCATACTCATTTTTAATTTGAATTATTAGTCCCCCATTAGTTTTTATTTTCCATAGAATATTATTTTCTTTTACGGGTATCTAGATTAACGAGTGCATTTACATATGATTTTCACCTTCAGGCAGTAGACACAATTTACAATTATACTATTGTTATTTAAAAAATTAAGCTATTTAATATAGTTATATGAATGGTTTGTAATTTTTCTTTTACTTTTCAAACAATATATAAAACTATAAGCACACAACGCGTGCATTATATACTAGTATATATATATATAACACATGTTGTTCAGTCCCTTAGAGTTTTGAGTGATCTTGATGACAAATATTTGGAAGAAAAAGTACACTGTTGAATTGAAAGCAATTGGTTTGAACAATCGAGAAACTTGTTTTTGGTTATTTGTATTAAATGACAATATGCTAATACTTTGACATGTATTGTGATATTTATGTTTAGTATACARRTATTCCAACATTTGAAGTATTGAAACTCCTTCGAGGAAGAATCGAGAAGACTAAGGACATGAAGTGAAGAAATCAAGGAAAGGTTTAATTTGAAGTCTTGAAAAACAAATTAAAMTACGAGTAAGTCCTTTGGTGGTAAGAAGTACACGTGTGTGAATTGTTACTGTTTGTACTATTGGTTTCGACATATGATTTTTTCATAGGTTTTAAGACAACTAAACCAATAGTCTATTAGGTTTAACACTACCAGTTGGGAGAACAGTTCAAGCTATTTTAGAACTCAATAAATCATGTTGTTGAATAAAGGATTTTCGGAAAGTATTTTCCTAAACCGTTTTTTGGATAATTACAAGATGATTTGGTAAGAGTAATTATTAAGAATATTTAGCAATCAATTAAGTCGAGTAAARGATCACTAGATATTATTTTATCTTAGACAAAATAATATCAAAGTGAAACTYTCCTAAAATATGCAAGAATAATATATTGTTAATTCTCTTGCATATTCTAGGTTTCGAGTTGATTGATTGTGTGTCTTGGCCTATAATATTCTGAATACATTCACTTACATACATACCTCTCTCACCGGACTTTATTGAATATATTATTGAGAGAAAAAGCCATAAGTCAAGTTTAAACAAGTTTAGTTCAAATCAAATTGATTGTGTGAGTTCTTATAGAGYGAGAGAGATGTTTTGATTATTCGGAGTAGATTAATAAAAGTAACCARGGTACCTCATTAAATTTTGGTGTCCTTTGCTTTATTTTTTGTATTGCATAATATTCTTCTACAACATTCTACTACTAAACCAATTTACTCATCACCCTAACAAAGAACATTTAATTAACAATCAAGAAAATTTTAAAAGACACTCAATTCAACCCCCACCCCTCCCTTTTTTGAGTACCTTGGTAACCTTCAATTGGTATTAGAGCGTAAGCATATTGTAAAGGTAACACCCAGAGAAGTTGAACATAAGTGATACAAGGTAAGTTTGATTTTTATATTTGAGTTTCTATTGTTGCATACTAATCATCATCTCATATATATATATATACTAGTATTTTGTGCACGCGATGCGTGCATAAAAGGTGAAAGGCGAGCAAGTCAACTTAATGAAATTCGTGTACATATTTAACAAATGCATAAATAACTTTTAAATTTAATTTCAAATATAATTTTTTCAAAGATAATTATAGTGTTATTATATGAACATCACCCATGAGTCTTTTCCGTTGGCGAAAAAAGTTAGAAAAACGGCTTTGACAACTTATCAAACTATGTACATATAGCCATTGAAATTAATCTTATACTAATATAAAATATTAGATGATAACATACATAAATTTAATTACACATAAAGATGTTTGAATTGAGTTGCTTGAAATGGTTTTTTAAATTTCAAAAAATTAATTCAATTAAGGGTACGAAACGTAAAGTTTATAGGGGGACACCTTTATATTAATATATATATATAATGTATATATATATATATATATATGTAATATATTATATAATATATATGTATAATATATATAATATATATTATATGTATATAAGTTATATATATTGTTATATATAATATATATATATATATATTATATATATATTCGTATTGTTTAATGCATGAGACGTCTTTTGATTGCTTAAAACAAGAGAAAATTGTTGAAATCACATTAAATTCAGATTAATCATGGTAAACACGGATTTTTAAAGCACCTCATCAATTTGCTTAATTTGAGTGATCACAAACAATTAAGGCCTTGGTAGTGATATTTGGCATAATAGAAAACTCACTTGCTCCTTAATTACTAAGGCTAGGCGGCTTCCGTAAGGATAAAAATTGCTAAGTTGTGTAATCAATGGATTTGGATCGAATGAAATTACGATGACGAAACCGAGTAAGGAGGCTGTACATGCGGGTGGATGGATCAAAGATTCTTTCCGTAACCATGTCCTCATGAACACCATGAAAACTGATTACTTGTTCAATACAATGGGGCCTTAAATGCAACAATCCTTCAAGCGTCCGGATTACCTATATAGGCATAGTTGTGATTCCCACTAGACGACACTAAATGCCAATCACTCATGTGTGGGATCCATGGCTTAAGCCACAAACGAAAATTGATGTAGGCACGTAGGCCGATAAGGGCACAGCCTAACATGGGATTATAGAGGGATTTTTTCATGGATAGAAAGGCTTAAGGGCAAGTTCTAAGGACTAGGTCTATTCGCATAACAGCATCTTCGATACTGAGTCGTAAGAAAGACCTTATGAGCTTTTGCACCTCTTCCTTGTAGCTCTTACGACTATGTCTCCGATCTTCGATGAATGTAGACAATGAGGAGTGATTCTCTTTCCCTCTTACAACCTATAGACAAGTGATCCACGCCGATTGAAGTACATTACCCGTACACGTCCTATATTGGGCAATTACGGTAAATCCATAGTTGAACAAGGGTCCTTAGTTTTATTTGATGGACGACCTGAGTACGAGATTCCTAACTTGCAAGAGAATGGAGTGGTAGCTTCTTAACCTTTCTGTCTTACGTCGACGTTATTTTGGATTAATATTTGGGATTTTCATGGTTAAACTGAAGGCGGGTGCTTTTGTATATAAGAAATCATGCTTCTTTTTCCTCTTTCCTATTAAGATTTTGAGATGACCTATTGATTCTTTCGCCCGACCCTCTAGAAAAGAAAAAATGGCTCCGAATTGGTACGACATCCTTCCGTCCCCCATAAAAAAACCTCTAGAATGAATGAAAGGGGTGAAATCATCGTAGTTTCCTTGGTGTTGTGAAGATGAGTTGTTAGGTGCTCATTCACAGCTGGCCGACAAGTAGAGTTCCAATTCATAGGTGAATAACATGCATGTTGAAAAAGTACAAAAAAAACAAGCGATAAATATGTAAATTTACAATGATATCAT
>SNQN01012526.1:0-15729 GCA_008642245.1 Bassia scoparia
TTTTCTTTTTTCTTTTTTTTTATTTTTTTTTTTATTTTTTTTTATTTTTTTTTTTATTTTTGAGCAGTAAGGGATGAATTAAGCATGGAATGTTGCAGCCTTGTCAGTCTGTCCAACAATTACTAAAATTACTTCCTCCCAAGGGACTTTGAAGGCCTTCAATAAACATCCACTAGCCACTCTTCCACACACCTTGAGGTATAGGCAAGGCTTTGCAGTAGCCCTGGCGTAAGGACGATGATGATCATACTTACACCATGACCATGAAAAAACAATAAGCTGCCAGTCTCAGAACTTGTATCTGATGTTACAGTCCGTGTTCAATCCATGCCAATAAAAAGGCTTTGACTCTCTATAAGTAGCTTCAACTCCGAGTGACCCCAGTAGGAGAATCATGCAACGCAACATTCAAGAATCTTGCTATTTTAGAGCTGGATTGTCCCCCACACTAACTTCCCTTTCGTAAGAAGTTGATGATTTTCCTGGAATTAGAGGTGAGCAGATGTGGGTCAGTCTCCAAATCTTCTATTAGTTTCTTCAGGTTAGAGGTCAGATGTCCAAACAGCCTCTTATATCTTGTAACAGTTCTGCTGTAATGTGGACATAACAAGTCATAATTTGTGGACTTGGCAGCCTGTTAAGGCATCAGCTACCTTGTTAGTAGCTCCTTGTCTATATTCGACACACATAGTCGAATCCTGCCAATTTGACAACCACTTTTGCTGAAATGGTGTAGTGAGTTTTTATCCAAAAATATTTCAAGCTCTGTTGATTATCTTAATTAAGAAAGTGTGATGAAGCAGTAGTGTTGCCACTTTTGACAGCAAAACAAACAGCTAGCCGTAGTTCTCTCTCTAGGCAGTAACCCTAAGTTTTCTATCCCCAAGTGCTTTACTGTATAAGCAATGGATGACCCTCCTGAAAGTATACTGCCCCAATGCCACACCCGAGGCATCAGTTCTCAAAGTGAAACCCTTAGAGAAATCTGGTAGCTGAAGCACTGGAGGTGAGTCATAACCCTTTTCGAGAGCTTCAAAAGCCACTTGTGCATCTTTCATATCATTGAAACATCTTCTTGAGAGTTGAGATGAGAGGACGACATACTCTTGCCATATTCTAATAAACCTCCTGTAGTACCCAGTAAGACAAGAAACCTCTTAACTGCTTTTGTGTCTTTAGGCACCGGCCAATGCGATGATGGCTTGGAGGTTTTTCTAGGGGTTCAGTTTGGACACCTGAGCAGAACATAATGACCAAGTATTCACTATGACTAGCACCATATACATTTTTTGTATTAGCATGAGGAATGTTTCCTCAAAAAGCTCCAGAACCTGACAAATGCTTCATGTGGGCTGCCCAACTAGGGCTATAGATCAATGATTCATCGAAGAAACCAAGTACAAACTTCGAAGGAGTGCTTAAATACATGGTCATCAAGAGAAATGTGGAAGGTGCTTAGTAAGCCAAAAGGCATACTAGTACTCATATTGCCCACATGTGTCTTGAAAGCAGTTTTAAATGTGTGATCAGGGTCATTCGAATCTGTGTATAACCAGATTTTAAGTCAATTTTAGAAAAATATTAGTGCCCTTAAGTTCATCAGTAACTCGTCTCAATGATTGGAATAGGGACTTATCTTTCACTGTAGCTTTATAAGCCCCCTATAATCGACACATCCTCCAATCCCGTCCTTTTTCTTACAAGTACCCAGGGCTGCAAACGAATTGCTATCTTTATAATGCCTTGATCACTTACTCTTGAACGAGTCCTCAATAAACATCTTTTTGATTTGCAGGTATCTGTATGGTCTCAAATTACAGCATTGGTGCCCCTTCCCAGTGGATCTGGTGATCAAAGACACCCCTACTCGGCACGGAACGCCTGTAGGAGCAGCAAACATCTTCAAATTTGGTTCAAATAATGCTGAAGATCTGTGGGTATGGAAGTCTCCATATGATCTAGCTGTGGGGCAACAGTGATGATCAGGAGAAATAAACCATACCAGGATAATCTACCCAGACAAGATATTAATTTGCTAATTCGTGCAGATTGGATTACTCTGGATTTCTTACATGTGGCTCCTCTCAGGCGTTCTTATGTCCCTTGTGTTTAAATTCATGGTTAGGAGTAAATCCCAGAGGATTGGTCCAATGGTGGCAAACCACTGAATCCCAGACAATTCACTGCAACTCAGTGGAATTACATAGATCAGCAGTGAAATCAACGCCTTGCATCTTCCAGGTGAATCCTTGATAAGGCTATCACATTGACGTGACCCCCATTAGCTAATTGACCCAGACAGGAGGTACGAGTGGATCTTGCAATCAAGTTTAAGGCTACAGCCTTGTCAATGAAATTATGGTACTTCCGCTGTCTAGGGAGGATTTTAAGGACTTTTTCCATGATGGCACTAACGTCTCATGGTTCTAAAGGTGTCAACCATCCATTGCAAAAATCCGAGAGTTGTGCAAATTCTGAAACTTCTTCATCCTGAGGTGTGTTTGAGTCTTCCTCTTCATTGGTCTCTCACCCTGTCCAACTCCAAAATGATACAATGCGGCTTCTACCCTTGCATTGGTGCCAAATTCATATTTTCATCACACCAAACAAACCCCTTTGCCCTTTTCTCAATTGACTCAGTTGCAGAATAAGTTCTTCTGGTAGTATTAGGAGTGGATTTTGAGGGTTACATCTTGTTGGGTATAAGGACAATGGCAGATTTGTGTTGATGGGTGGGGTATTAGAAGGTTTCCAGGGGTGTTTGAAGGTAGGTTTCAAATGGGAAGGGGTTTGGTAAAGTGGTGCAGTGGGTTTTTAGATTGAGGGAGCCTTTCTAGCCTTGTTGCAGCTCCTGGAGCTTAGAGACACAATGAGCAATGCTGCAAGGTTTTTGATTAATAACTCCGAACAGCCATTTGAATACCCTCATCTAGAGACCGCCAAGTAACAGCTCAACAAATATTCTCAGAAAGATTAAGCCTGGCTTGCGATGCATAAATGAATCGTGATAATCCTGGACTGATCCCAAGCTGTTTAGAACCTTTGGTTCAGCCATAGGCGGTCAACTATCAAATAATTGCCAAACCTAGAAGTGAGATCTGTTACATACTTGATCCCAATCCGGTAACTCATTACCACTATTTTTGATGAAGTCTGATGCCATAATGAGCCTATCTTCAAGATGTATAGCTGTCAGTTTAACCCTATTGACACCCAGAACACCCATCTAGATCAAAGATAACTTGAGAACACTTATAATCAACAGATTGTAAACCTTCCCATTGAACTATTAGGAAAGTCCACCTAGTCAGCCTAGAAAATAGAGATGAGGATGTAGGGTCTCTTTCCCCCCTGGATGTCTATGCTCCCCAGTGGGTTGGATTCAGACACTGACTTGGTCACTTGTACAGAATAATCCAAACAACTAAATTCACTGCAATTTTCACAACTAGATCTAGAATTTTATCATAGTAATGGATGTTAATTCAATAATACGTTTTGTTGATCAGCAAGTGAGAGATGTCAGCAGTCCATTCAACCTTGAAGCAGAGGTGTGTCGATACTGGGAATCCATGTTGGCAACGAGTCCACTGACGGAAACGCGTTGCACCATACAATCTGGGAAGTAGGGCTCTGATACCACTAATGTGACCCAGCAACCTTCACTTCTGATCAGATATCAATTTTTGGATGATGAGACTAAAAACTCACTAGCACAGAAATAATCCAAGAGAGAAGGGAAATTTCTAATGCAAGTGAATAGCATATACACAGAGAGAAGAGAGAAGACATGGGAGAGAGTGAATTATATTTCTGATGATTTCCAGCATCCCCACATCACTATTTAATAAGATAACAAAAAAATAAAAATAAAAGACATGACATCATAAAGCTGAAAATATGCCTAAACAGAATTGCAGTGACTCCACGCATACTATTCTGATACATTCAGTGCATAAGTGTACATTATCCCTGACACCTGGTGACAGCTAATTGCTAATTGTGCCCTCTTAGTCCCTTTTTTAACTAGCTAGTACCACCTAGACTCTGATTTGCATCTACACCAGTGTTGCTATCAATCATTTCTTATAATTTTCAGCAACCATTACAAAACAACAAGAACAAGAGAGAGATAGAACAGATAACAATAAATGCTCTAATAACAACAAAATTGGCGATTGTTGACTCTATAACAAACGCAACAGAACACTAACAAAAATGCTCTTGATTTTACTAATTCTTAAAACAAAATGCTCAGAAACAACAAGAACACAAACAACAGCAGCAACGTCACAGAATTTGCCAGCAACTTCCGATTTGTCGGATGAACGCGGTTGGATTCTCTAGCCATAACAACAAACAACACCAACAGCTTCACGATTGCATCTCTCCATCCTAATTCAATAACAACAAGCAACAACAAACAACAGCAGCAGCTTCACGAGTTTGGCGACATGAACTCTGAAAATCCTAAATTCGACTCAATCAATTGGCCCGATAGTTGACTGATTGGAGATACATCGTAGAAATCGAAACCTAACACCAACGAAGCTGGAATCGATATAAGAGGATAATAGAATGAGGAGAATGATTTTAGGCAAGTCGAATAGAGAGCTACAAAAGAAGCAAGTCGAAAGAAGCAACCGAAAATAATGCATCAAATAAGGGAGATGATTTTAGGGGAAATCAATTAGGGATTTAAAATTAATTCATAGATAGGTTAATATTCATAATGTCAAAGTAAATTTGCTAAGTTCAACGTTAAATTAACACATGTTAAAAGCTGATTGTGATATAATGGCCACGGTGTGTAATTAATTGGTAATTAAGTGTCACGATGTATAATGTAGGAAATCTCATTAAGTTGTCGCCGCGTGTAAAAAACAAAAACACAGTGCCACCATGTTGAATTTCCCTATTAGATAAATTGTT
Organism: Bassia scoparia; assembly: GCA_008642245.1. Lineage (NCBI taxonomy): Eukaryota > Viridiplantae > Streptophyta > Magnoliopsida > Caryophyllales > Amaranthaceae > Bassia > Bassia scoparia. The sequence continues at coordinate 4,933 of SNQN01012526.1, forward strand.
AACCATCCACTCAAAAAATATCATCATTGTAAGTTTGTAAGTATAATTGAATTTTATTGTTGTATGGATAAAATAAGATAGATAAAAATGGAAATTGAAATAACATAAATATCCTATAAATTAAATTTATTATTATGTATGTTAAATATTTGACGGATTATTAGGACTTTCTTATAAACTGATCCAAAAAAAATAGTATATAATTGTTTTTCATATAATTTGGATTACAAATTGATACAAATATACGATACTAATGATTGATGTATAATTATAAATAGGATTTTAACGCTAAATTATATTGTTCTCTTATAAACGGTTAAACCGCCATAAAAAACAAGATATATGCGCTTTTATGATAAAACCCTTATAAACATAATATAATAATCTTTCGAACTTATATAGGTATGACACTTTTGCACAGTTTATGTGCACGAGTTCAATCCTGTCTAATATATTAAAAGAATTCACTCTTTTTAACCGCCCCCACACTCACCACAAAGCTTCCCTCCAAATTACCTTAACTTGCATCACTTCCCTCCATAACTCTCCTCCCCATATTTTCAAAAAAACAACTCAATAAGTAAACAATACTGCTTCTAACATACAATGTCCTAAAGGATAAATAAAAAAACACGATCCACCGTTGCATATATACATTCATAGTAACTGAACAAACAGCATACACTAAGATAATAGATTGCAACTTGCATCTATGCAAACATAGGAGGAAGACCGCTTCAGTAGCTTACTTGATTTTGATTAGCACATCTCCACCTTTCACATATTTTTCTTTCATATTCATATCAACTATTCATACGAGGGTACTTATCTTTAGTTTTAACAAACTTAATAAAATTAAATGTGGACATTACAAAACTTTAAGCTGAATATAATTAAGGTAAAAAATTGAAAAAAATATACCAGACTTGTAAGCAACACCAATTGGCTATGCGGACAGTAGGTGCCTGCATTGTTGCCTGGACGAAGTTAGCATGATGCGTCTGACGGGGTGGCTGCACTGCTGGCTACGTGCGATGGATAGGCATCGAAGGCACAAAGCAACTAATGATAGACTGACTACTGCAGTGCGCATGCTGCGAGTCTGCTGAAATCTGAGGGCGAGGTCTAGACATAAACCGTCGAGAGGATTAGGACGCGTCGTGCAGTATTGAACTGATGGGAATGAACTGTGGTTTGAAATACTTTAAGATACTGTAAAAGAATCTTAGTTTTATTTCTTTGTAAAAAGGGGAAAAATAGAAAAGCGTTTGTGCGTTGTACTTGTAGGTGCCATATGGGCAAATAAGGGGAGTAGTGGGATGTGGGAAGTATTATAAAAAAAATTAAAAATAACATAATCATATTGTCCTAAAATTTCTGAAAATGGAGTTTGTTGTAAATTCAAAAATTATAACAAATGTTTTAAAATTAAAAATTAAAAATTACATTCATCATTCCACTCATTCTTTCTTAATAAAATCTAGTAATACATTTATTCATCTTCTAAACTATCTTTGATCCAACTTACCGTTTATCCTCCGAGAAGAGTTGTGAGCAGTGGCTTTCAACTCCACTTTAATCCATGAGGTCAAGGATTCGCACCTCATATTCCCCTACCCATTGATATATATACATTAGATTTACCCGTGCAATGCACGATAACAAAAAGATGAGGGAAACTATAATTAGTATTTAGGCCTAATACTCATTTTTAACAAGTTAAAAATACACTAATTATCAAGGATACAAATGTAGCAACATAAGATATAATATTAGTATATATTAATATAATATTATATCTATATATTATATCTATATATATATATATATATTATTATTATATTTATATATTATTTATATATTTCTATAATATCATTATATATATTTATATATTTTATATAGTCAGGCATTCAATCGAATGTTAGCTGAGTAGATGTTGAATTAATCATCTTGTAAATCATCAATAACTAGTCCAATCAGTATATTTATTTATTTTTCATATTATATTTTTGTCTAGCTCTACATTACATTGATGACAATTATTACTTCTAATTGGAGTGTAGATTTGATGTAGTCTGACACTTCATCTTCACATAGCTTTCAATCTCGGTGACGGTGTCGAGAGTCTCTGAATTATACCTAAGGCATGTGGCGAAAGATCTACAGTTTTCGTTGAGTGTTTTTCCGAGTGGAGATGTGATTGTGTTTAATACCCATTGATTCTCACTAGTATTATTGACTTCGCGTGATTTTAGTTTTCACTCGATGTTCTTATATAGACAGGTCTGCAGAGTTTGCTTCGTAGTCTCTCTTCAACTCTCATTCATCTACTTTAGTGCAGGTTAGTATATTGTTTAAGATCATTTGGTTAATAATATTAACATCTATAAAATAGTTGATTGTTAAGACAAGCATTGATCTTTCGAATTAATCTCTTTTGAAGTTATTATTCTCTTTCTTATCTCGTGAATCAATCCTTCATGTACCTAAGTACACATTTCTTGATGTGTTACTTTACATATTCATTCTTTTGTAGAAACTTCTATTGACTCTGAACTACACTTTTGTGCGTTGCGGTTATGTGTTATATTCATGGACTATTGTGCTTCTATTTTTACATTAGATGATGTTATGATTTTCGTTATTTAGGGTCGAACGTATTAATTAACTATTGTCAAATTTATAAACACTCAGTAGAAAAAACAATGGAGTTAAGTCAAGAATGGTAGAAGAGAATGGTATGTTGCCAGGTACTACTAAAGATCTATACAGCAATTTCTAATTATAGACCTTTTATACTGTTAAGAGCCTTACCCGAGTATTGTGATTTTGTCTTCTTTATGTCAGCATAATCAATGTAAGAGGATTGGTTTATTATCACCATTTTTTATAGAGAAGAGAAAGTTAGAGAGGAGATTCAACTAATTTTATCACCTACCTGATTCTTGTTTTCAGTAGTAGAGCATAAAGGTCTCGTCTAGAACTTGCATTCTGAATCGTCAGCCATTGAGTGCTGATAGAATTCAATCATCAGATCTCCGAAATCTAAACGAGTGCTGCATTCACTGAATCAACAGGATTGATATACAATATTCAGAAGAAGAGGGGCTTTAAATTAGCGAATTGTTAATCATTCCAATATTATAGTGGGCCTCTATATATAGTCTTATCATATTTTATTACATGGTTCAGCGAATATCAAATTACTCCCCAATTTAGTGAACAAAAGTGTCTTTTCGATCAGACAAGACAAGGATATTTCTAGAGTACGGTTGGAATATCTCAAACATATTTCTAGAACTCTAATTACGATCCTTTTGTTCGTGTATCAAGGAGTCATCGCATTGTTAATTGCATTTATAGTTTGCAATCATGTATGAAGTTAAATATTATCTATGTTAGACTGATGTGGGTTTTATCTAATGGAGCATAATGTATTCTCTCGTGTATACGAAATAAATATGAGAGAACGTTTTGTTAGTGTTTTAAAAATGTTGCGTTAGATTGTTTTGATCACTACTAATTGTGTAGTTGAACTTTTAATTTTATAGTGATCGTATTATATCCATGTGACATAGAATACGATGTATATTGAGAAAATTTGCATAAGAGTGATAACAAGATAATTTATCCTGTATGTAAGATGTAGTCTAAAAGTCTTGATATACTATAAATTCTTGCTTAATTTTTGTACTAGGATTAACACAATTATGCACCATGTAGTTGTATCTATTACGTCAGTTTTGTATTACGATCATAATCTATAGAATGCTCTTTTATTGCTCCTTGATATATGATGATACAATTATTGAGCTATCTCTTTATATATGTCTAACTGATATTGTTTTTGTGCATAGTATATCTAACAATCCATCTCTATCCAGTTGCATAGGTGCATTTTCATGTAGTCCGTATCATATCACATTACAAAAACCATTTCTTAGATAGTGCGTTCATATCTGTTTTCATCATAAATAAGTTATGAGTTTAACATGCACTATTGTACATTTATGAAGCAAATTTTCATGTTATAGATGACACAGGTATTATATCATAGTAGAGCTAGATCTATTGTAAGGTTTTGTACCAAGTATATAGGATACAGATAAGCGGGTACGAAATTGCAGCAACTGTAGCGGATAGAGTTAATTGTTAGTCATCATTGGCTAAATGATGTCCGTGAATAGGAATATTGAGTACAATCCGAGGTTTGAGACTCGTATATTATGGATTTATGAACATTGTAGGAAGTGTTTCCCCTGTATATATTATGAGTTAGGACATTTTACCTCCGATATAATGCAGTTCTCTCTAGGCATTTTACTTGGAAGACTACACATTTTAGGGATTCTTGATTATAATTCTGGACTACGACTTTTTATCTTAAATTACTGAGCTCATTAGACATACTCTTCAATTACCAAAGGACGTGGACTTCTGATAATTATGAGAATTGAGGACATATTATTAATTTTAAGATTTAGGCATATTCATTAGGAAAGTATGGCCAATTTAGGGACATTTTGTATTATATTCTGAAGATAGGACATTTTTGTATTATAATTTTCAATATTTAAGACATTTACACTGAGAAGTATGCAATTTCGGACATTAATGAAAATTGTTGTTAGGTGCGTGGTTGTGGAATCTGGGTCGAGGATAAGCGCTAATTTACAGAGAGATTACAATCGTAGATCAGGAAGAACGGTTAAGAATTTTCTGTTTTAGTTTCTCGCTATTCTGTGAAACTAAATGTGAGTGAAAGGATAGTCGATGCGCGCGGTGCCCCGACGGTTACATATGAAGTTACAATGAGAAACATCAATCACAGACCACCTTTATTTGTAATATATAATAAGATATCTACTAGAGTTTGCTTTTCCTTCTAAAGCCACAAACGAAAATATAATTGGGATAAACTCTTTTTCTTTCTTTCTTTCTTTGCTTTAGAAAACTATTTCTAATACTTAAAATGCACAACAAAAAATGGAGGCTTCCAACTAAATTTGCTCCACCTTTCCTTTCCTCCTTATTTCCCGCTTATGACTGGAAGTTGGATTTGATTCAGCTCCCTGCAAACAAAGTTGTATAATCACAAGTTCGAATTCATTCCCTATCAATTCATTTTTCCTTGAATTCAGACGTTAGGGACCGGAGTCCATACGAATATCCATGCAAGTAGCTAACTAACTAGTGCAAAATTTATCACAATATACCTCATTTGGCATTGTTTTTTAAATAAACCCTCACATTAAACCTATATTAGTAGATAATCAAGACCAAATTGTTTTAGGGGCTAATATTGGGCTCGTATATTGTAACCTCACAAATTAAAGTTTTGTCGTTGGCTTCACAAAATAAGGGTAAGTAAATCAATCAAACAATAGGAACTCCTGAGTAATCCAATACTAACACTATAAGTATCAACCCACAAGCATCAATACATTARTGATTCAACCTGCTACCCACTAAAGCTCTAAGTAAACCAATAATGACAATATTTCAGAACGAACTCTATTTGTGACACAATTCACATTTACAACTTTGAGCAAGGAAAATAGTTCATTGTAAACATAATATATCAATATATGACAACTAATATATATGTTATCATCTTTTAACCCGCTAGAATGATAGAAATAAATGAAGTTAATCAAATATGTAGTAGTTCAAAAAACTGATCGAAAAACCTCCGAAAAAAGCTTTGATCTTTATAGCACTAGCATACTGGTTCTTTAACGTCGGCTCTGGCCTCCGATGTTGAACAAACCTACAATTTACAATTAACAAAATCTTTGATTTCCATTTCAATAAGACAACATTACCAACATAAAATAAAAGATGTCATGAGCAATGCTAAAAGTGCTTTGAGCCTTTGATATTTTTCTTATCCCAATTCTACTATGTATGTACAATGGGTTATTAGTACTAAGGGCCTGTTTACTTAAACTGAACAAAATTGAAGTGAACTGAACTGAACTGAACTGAACTGAATTTTTTAAAACTGAACTGAACTGAACTGAATTGAACTGAACTGAACTGAACTGAACTAAACTGAATAAATTTAAGTGTTGGATTTAAATTCCAAAACTGAACTGAACTGAACTGAACTGAATTTTTTGAAACTGAACTGAACTGAACAAAACTGAAATTAAGTTTAAGTAAACAGGCCCTAAGTTACTGTACTTATTAACCACCATAATGTAAAAATAGAAGTTACTATTCATTACTATTCATCGACGAATAGTAAACTCCTTCCAAACTTTTATATGGTAAGAATAAGGATATATAGATTAATATGAGAACCAATCTTAAGGTGAGAATTATAGAAACTTTAATCTCAACCATCCATTTAAACCTTAGTTAACAAGGATCATTCATTATTTTATTTTCTTTTTACTCCCTTATTCTTTCTCTGCCCACTGTATCACGAATTCACGATCTCATGATTCTCATCCCTCACCTTTTCTCTCTCCTCCTCACTTGCAAGTTGCAAACAACCACCATGATTGACCACATCGCAAGCTCAGCCAAGCAACAACCCAAGACGCAACCACCGATCCATCGCCGCACCAGTCCTCTCCGTTGAAGGCCTTGAACATCCTCATTCGATCCTCACTCTCCAATTCCACCACAAATGACACCCACAGTCGTTACTGCATCCCTTCGTCGCACAAAAACGTCGCGCCYCAACCRGACCTTCGCCAATTCTCATCTCCTCGTATTTTGACAATTTGAAACGCTGACCCTAATCCTGGCCGTTTTCATATGAGATGGTGGTGTGGGATGTTGAAAATGGTGCGAGGGAGGGCCGACGAGTACGTTGCGGTTGGGGATTGGTACAGTTGGGGCATGGTTTAAAGGGGCTTGCGTCGTTATGTTAGTGGCTAAAAAGTGAGAACAACAGGGAGGTGAGGTGGTTCGTTGGGTTTGTGCGGTGTGGTTTTTCGAGGTTGGGTTGGAGGCATGGTGGGTGTGGGTTGCGATGGTGCTGAAGGTGAGGGTGTGTGATGGTGCGACTTGGTGACTGAGGGAAGGGTGTGTGTTGTGCGGGCGGTTCGGTGGCCTGTTATGTGTGTTGTTGGACGGGACGAAGGAGAGAAAAGGTGCTACCATAGTGTAGAAAATGACGAGGATAAATTATAGAACATGAAAAATAAATGTCGAAACACATAAGCACCTAATTAACTTTGTCTAGCAAACTGAAGCATGAGGTTTTGAATGTGCCTTTTACAAGTAGCGTGTTAAACGACGTTTCATGATAGCTTGTACCGTTGAGGTAGAAGTTTTACAAAAACACATGAAACCAGCACTACAATTACACCTTATAATTATAATATTCATAATAAGCAACGATATACTTTAACTCTACGTGTTTTGCCAAAACTAACAATTATAATCAACTTCAACCGCTAGCCATCGAACGCCTACACCTATTCGTTACAGCATACATCCCTCACCCTACCTGTTAATTTTACCAAACATACCTGAAAAAGGTTTAGTGGATTATAACAAACTAAATTTGTTGAACATATGAAAATTAAAACGTGTAGAATATGAAGAAGTAACACTCTGTAGAAGATAAAAGAATAGGTTGTTAAAACATGAAGAGTAAAATTGTAGAACATGAGAGTTCTCATGGGATCCATTAATATATTCAATATATTAGAGGTGATCAAGTATTAGCTCGGCCCTATCCGGCCCGAAATTTTGCGGGCTTTGGCACGATTTTTGCTCGGCCCAAAATCGAGTGGACCCGGATCCGATTTTCCCAAACTTTGTGCGGATTTGGACGTGACTTTTTACACATTTAATTAATTATTTGGGCTCGACTCGAAAAAAGCCGTCAAGCTCGCTCATTTTTGGGCTTGGACAAACAATTAGGCCCGAATCCAAGCCCGGCCCGGCCCGACCCAATTAATGCCTAAATATTACAAGCATCAGAGCCCATAAACATCCCAGCCACTGATCACCTTCTAGTATATATTACTAGTGCCCCGGCCCGTCGCGCGACGCGCGTCGTGGTCCACTTTAACTCATGGGAAAATGTAACTAATATGTTTAAAGCGCATTTGTTGCCGTGTTAAAAGGAGTAACGTTTAAACAGATCAATATCTAAATTTTGTTCAAAATACAAAGACATCATATACTTACAAGTCATACCGGATTCTTGTTTAATTTTGTTACATATCCATAATCTATAAACCACAATCAAAATCGTTGTCAATGTTATAAGCTCATGTTAACCTAGATCTACATGCTTCTTTTCCTCACAAACCACTTACCCCCAGAAATCTAGAAACTAAACAAAAAAAAAAACCTAGATTCATAAACCAAAAGTCTTCATAATCTTCAACAATATCAACTCATCCATGACAACCAAAATGTACAATCGATACTCAAAGCTTCTTCTACTTTTGCAACAGGGAGAATCACAACCAAAATGAAGATGGCAGAATACGTAATTGACATAAACTGAGAAACACATAATAGCAAAACGGGGTTTATATATGTTGCCAATGTTTCCTAATGTATACAGTGTTTGCAATTGAACGAAATTGAGTTTTTGTTAACATAGCATCCCATCAGACTAAGGTTTCCACATAATTTCCTCTATTGTGCCATCCAACTACCCTCATGCTTCACATGGTGCATAAGTTCGCTAAACCAGAGCAAAAGTTAGCTAGGGTGACTACAACAAAAGAAACATAGTAGGTAAGCCCCTTCATCACTTGGGGATGGAACATAGGAAACATGCGCATGTAACGCTCTGACTCAATGCATTACCAATGGTGATACAGAGACAACAAGCAAGAGGAGACAGCTAAGGCATAATCAGTTCACAATTAAACATTAACAGTTAAGCCCAAGGAGCAATTCATAGCAAAAGCAGTGTTAGTGCAAAATTTTGTGACAAAGGTGGGTGACAAAACAAAATAGCAATCGATCTCTATGTTAGGTCAACAACCCACAAACAAAAGCATATAGTTCAAATGCAAACCCCACGAGCAACCACCAATTAAACATAATCAGTTCATGGATTAATCAATCACAAATTAACATAATCAGTTCATGGTTAATCAATCATAATTAAACATAATCAGTTCACATTAATTCAATCACAATTAAGCAAATCAGTTCACACCAAATCAATGATACTCGAATTTAAAAATCATAGCAATATTTTAATGGTTGAGTGAAAATAAATGAGAAGGGTTCAGGAAAGTAAAGAGAATATTAGTGAATTCATCCCCATCATAAACAGATGCGAGGAGCTTGTTATTCATCATTTCAGCATCATTCATTACCTTTCCTCATCAATCAAGAATCTGACACGGCTTTCTGAAGAGGAGCCAGCCAAGTCCTCCTTTGTGCAGACAGGAAACTACTCTAAGGAGGAGACTGAGTCCTCCTCATCACTTTCAGATAGGGGCTCCTTCTTGATACGAGACCCTTCATCAATTTCAACCCCACGAGACTAACCACCAAAGTCCATCCTCCCAAGCTTTCCAACTCTTTTCCTCTACAACTTCTTAGATTTGTCAGCCACTTTTTTCCCCCTGTGTATCACCATCCTCTTCACTGTGTCAATTTCCTGGGTCACAACAGCAGGCAATCCACAAACAATCATCCTTGCATCTCCCTTATCCTCCCCCACGTTCTTAGATGCACTCCTCTTCAATCCTAATTTAGACACCTCATTTGGTTGCGTTGGATTCCCCCTCACAGGAATCTCAGGTGGGGCTCGTCTAAAACTCAACACCCTCTGCAAAGCTTTGAACTCATRAAGGTGTAGAAGAAGATATGCATTACCAGAACGCATCAGTCTCATAAAAGCTTCATGGACACCAAAGCGAAACAAATCGATGAYCAATTAAATTAAGGTTCTACCAGCATCATCATCATCCAACTTACTCATAACTATGACCAAGATACGTACATCATACTCACTTTTCTTAATGAGAGATTGTGAATTTTAAGTCTTAGAATCGAACAACAAAAGAGGATGAAATTAAGGTTTCAACAAAGATGAAATTGGGGCTTTTAAGAGAGAGAGAGAAGATGAATTAGGAACAATGATGGTTAGATGAAGGGGAAGAGATTTCAAGCTGATAGTGGATGAGGAGAGAGAACCAAAGCAATAAAAATCATAACCCTAAAATGACCAAAAAATCGRAGCACCTCCTTCAAATCGAACATAGAAATTGAAACCCACCTAGAAAATTCGAACAAAAAACAACAAAAACACAATTAAAATTCGAAAATCCCAAATCAAAAACCCCTATTCTTACCCTATAATTCGAAACAAAGAAACCCAAACATCATTAAAATTCGAAAACCATGGATAAACTCATGAAAGAGGAAAGGGGCTTYGAAATTAGAAAGATCTCATTTTGAGATTTAAAGGGAGATGTGTTGGTTTGGAAAATTAAATAATGAGGAAGGGTTAGGTGACATTTTTTTGGATTCTTATTATTCATTAAAGCTTGGGATTAGATTGTATTTGATACGGTTAAATCAGGTCAACTCAAGTTAAGTTTTTCAAGGTTTATGATTTTATCACACAAAAAACCAGTGTGTAATATCCATAGGTCAGAATAAGACAAAGATAATTAAAACCAAATAAAATGTGAAGTATATGGATATATAAAAAATTGCAAGTTGTCCATTACTTGTTTCATCTCCTYGTGATATTGTTAAGCTTATTATGCCCTATATTGTTCTGTACGTACCACACAATACCAATTTAGGGTCAAATTATGTTGGATCGACTGAACAATACAAGAGGGGGGGGGG
>SNQN01012527.1:3705-15727 GCA_008642245.1 Bassia scoparia
AAGTGAACCTCAAGGGGGAATCCAACAACCGCCGTGCAAACAAATGTAATAAAAATCGCCGTAGAGAAAACCCCTACGACGCCGTAAGCACAAAATCCAAAATGATAGTATCTCTAAGTATAAAAGAAACTCCTAGAATCTAGCTACATAATTTACAATAAATAAAGAGGTGGAGTTAGAGGAAACTTACAAAGCCGCTTCCAAACTAAAATATGCACAAGAGCCCCAAAATCGAGCTCACAACCAAGCTACGGCTCCAATAAGCAAAAACCAACTCTAAACACAATAAAACAATATAATACAAAACAAATATACAATATATAGACATAATAAATACAACCAAGCAACAAAAGTGATGCAATTGTGGAACCCCCCCCCCCCCAACTAGAATGGAACTCCGTCTCGGAGTTCAAAAAGCAACCAAAAGGGAAGGTAAAGTTGCACAAATGCGCACTAGTCTCGTTCATGCTTATCCTATGAACGGGGTCGCGGAGGTGCTAGTGGAATGAGAGGCCACCCATACTGGTCAAACCCTTCCGCAAGTTAAGGATCCTCAGTGTAAGTGCGGCTCGGGTCCCAATTGTAGCGGAGGGTGGTAGGAGGACCATGTGGTTCCCAACCACTATAGTAGTTGGGAGGAAAATTATAGTATGGATCGGTCCTCCTATCACGTCTCGCCACTGCGGGGTCATAGGGATAAGCAGGATCCCCTCTAAAGTCACATCCTCCCATTTGTTGATAATCATAGGGAGGCACGACACGGTACCCGGGAGAGTTGGGATCCAACGGTTTTGGGCCTTGCCAATAAGGGTAAACTCCCCCCTTATGGGCAATAGAATTGCCATCATCATCCTCCATCTACGGGGTCCAATTTAGGAGGAGATCCAATTGGACTGGGGAGTTTGAATAGTTGAGGTATGGAGGGATAGTACCCTCATCCACATTCCTCTAGAAGTTGTGAAACTCCGTGTAGGAAGGGGTGGCGAAAACCGTTTATTCGCCCTATGTAGCTTACCCACATTAGTAKTTAAATCTTTAAWTTTTTTCAGAATATCCTCGGGTAGGCTAATAACCAGAGGAGTGGAAGTAGAAGAAGTAGGAGGGTTAGAAGACATACCTCCCTCCATGTCGATGGGGGCGCGAGGTCGCCGCTTCGGGCGACGTTGCCTTGGTTATTCATAAGGGAGGTCCTCGGGGGTGGGTGGTGGAGCGATGTTGAGCAGGGTCGCTCCAAATGGGAGTGGAGTGATGGGGCGAACGCCCCATTGGGCACCCATACGAGCCTCATGCTCGTGCCCATAGAAGTCCTCCACCGGTATAATATCCATGGGGGTCCTCCACGGGTGTTAGGCATTGGCGAGAGGGCGGGTCATCCTTTCACATGGGAGCTGACGCTGAGGGATGTCTTGTACCTTCCAAATGTCTTTCCTATTATCATGATAATGGAGGAATTTCATCCGGAAGCATTCATCCCTATCAAAGTAAGCATGAGTGGATTGAGGGACGAGCCCGGCATAGACGTCCCAGTTCTTCAAAATCCGTAAAGCTAGCAAGGAAATCAAACAACCACATTGGATAGTTCCCATGTTGGCCTCATTGTGTGTTATCCGATGAAAGTGTTACGCCCAAACAAACACTGTAGACACCTGAAAATGTGTCTCCCCAAATGAGTAATCCGTGATGAAACATACCGCGTCTCGCGTTTGTTTCGAATCAGAAAAGATGCTTTGAATTCACAAAAGTTGAAAATACGCGAGGTCGTACTCGGAAATATTGAGCAAAGGTCAAAGGCAAGGCAAAAATATTTTCTTTCGGTTTTCTCAAAGGTTTTCAAAGGTTTTCAAAGGTTTTCAAACAAGTTACACTGGCGATTCTCATGCTTTTTGATTTTCATCATGTCCGTCACATTTTTCTGAATCCGCCAATATTTTTAAATTATTTTTCTGATTTTTCTATGATTTTCTATGAATTTTGCAATGTTTAAATACGCAGAATACGCAGAAAATACATGAATAATTAGAAAATACTCCGGAAATACGTGGAACCTTCTAGAACATTCTAGAACTCCTTGCTTGGAGAGCAAGGGTGTCTAGGTGCGTCGAATCAAGGGAAATCACGAATAAAATCGGAGGAAATCAAAATATTTCGAGGTTTTTGGAAAATATATACGAAATCATTGAGCGTATATACGCAGATGATGAGCGTATATACGCTCATCAGGAGCGTATATACGCTCCATATGCTGCGTATATACGCTCATTCATTGCCATACGAAGTTGCAAAACCTTATGGAAAGTAAAGGAGCGTATATACGCTGAGGTTGAGCGTATATACGCTCCCCACCTGCGTATATACGCTCATCCTGAGCGTATATACGCAGGGTTTTTGTGCTTCGTTTTTACCTCGTGCCTATAAATACACTCTTGCCTTGCTCAGTCCGATATCTCGACTTCTGAACACTTCTACGCTTAAAACACCTTCACTTCATACACTTCATACGCATACTCTCTCTCTCTCTCTATCTAAAAACTCTCTAAACACATCACATATTCGTTTTAATTCAAAGCATCGATTCTCTTTCGAATCAACAAGCGATAACAAAGGTTGAATTCTGAGATTACTCACCAATAATTCTCTCTCACTTTCTTTTAATTTGACTAACCATTGTTATGAGTTTTAATGTAATATAAACAATGTAGAAACTCACTTTTTAATGGTTTCATGTAAATATGTAGGGTTTTCACGATGTTTTCATGGTTTTTGGTTTTCATTCTTTTCATTTCATTTCATTATTATTATCCATTGTCAATACTAACGATTCTTTATTCTTGTATAGCAATTCAAGGCGAAAGATCCATTGCGCTTGTGTTTTATCATGAACTAACAATTGTTTTCTTTGTCTTTATATAGCGATTCAAGGCAAAGGATTCGTTTCATTGTGTTTTACAAACTAACTTTTGTTTTCTTTGCAGATTTAGGGTAAGATGAGTTTGCATATACTTTGAAGTTTATGCACTTCATATTATTGCATATTGTCATTGTTGTATAACTTTGTATATATTTTGCTAAACAAAGACCGGAATTATGTGAATCACTTTAAATCAGATTAACTATGGACAACCTGTTTTAGGCACCGTTTTAACATGATTAATACAAAGTGGTCACAATTTCTAGGTTAGGTAGTCTCTTGTGCATAATAGTAACACACTTTCATAGTAATTTTAGGGTTAGTTCGCTTCTAAGGTACTAAAAAACGTAAGTTATGTGCATTCAATAATCATGATGAATGGAATTGCAATGAGACCGAATAGAGGCCGCTACATGCGGGCGAATTGGGTTACAGATCTGATTCGTACCATGTCCCCGAACCCACGACTGGTTACTTGATTGGACGTGGGGCCATTGATTTGGCACCAACGTTTCGGGCGTCCGTGAATAACCTTTCTAGGCACGGTGGCGACTCCCCTCATTCGACAACACTACCCCAACGCACTCACGTGCGGGATTCCGTGGCTCAAGCCCACGCAAAAGCACCTCGATGTAGTACCAAGCCGCGCGCCCGCTATACGCTGAGGGCGCGGCCCACGTCCTACAATTTGGCGACTTCACTGGGGATAATCACCGTTAGGTGAAGTGGACAGACTTGAAAAGTCTCGTAATTCCATCATCATGTTTATTGAATTTTGTTGCATTTTGCATGTGACCCTTCGCATAAGGTCACAACTTAGGCACCTTGGTCTCAATATGGGCATGTTCTATGCTCGAGACTACCATAAGGGGGGAAACTACCTTGGTTGCATGTGGTTAATTGATCGCATGGCTAAGGCAAGTCCTATCCCGCCCATGCCGTGTGTGCACGTGTTACTGATGCGTGTGCATAAGAGGTATCTTGGCCATACATCGCTAATTGCTAGTGGTGAAAACTAGACCAAGCTCTACTTTTAGGCATGGTACATCTTTGGACTTAACCCAGCCGACCATCAGTACTCCTAGAACTGGACCCTAGGTGGTTTGAACTCATAAATCATGTCGTGTGGTTACTTCGAAGTGCATATGTGACTTAGGACTCTTAGCCTTGTACGTATTAGACTTAACACATCACATAAGCATATAGATCATGATCGTCTTTAGTTAGACATAGGATTCAACATACATTGCATATTACACCATCATTTTGTAAAAGGTCATCCTTTTTCCAAAAAAAAAAAAAAAAAAAAAAAAAAAAAAAAAAAAAAAAAAAAAAAAAAATCGAAAAAATACAAAAGGGAAAGGATGACCATGCATTCATATAGTTTTTGCATTAGGATCATGCATATAGGAAGACGGTCATGTTAGGTCATGCATGAGTCTTTGAGTCAAGTGAAGCATCCAATTAATCTGTCGTCTTGTTACTTGGCAGAATTCAACATTGAGCCCCCCGTTTGGATTCGCAAGGCTAATCAAAGACTAGTTCGAGAGCAAGTCAGTCACTCCACCATCCCATCTCCGCAAAGGCAACCTTTTCAGAGTCCACCAAGTCCTAGATATCTCAATCATTCACCATGAGCGACGAACACGTTAGGAAGATGGATGAGCTCGCTGACACCGTGGCAAACTTAGCCAAGATGGTGGAAAATCTCACCGCCAACTCTTCTTCTGCTGCCATAGCTAAGAACATGGAGAAGATGTTCAAAAGACACTTGGATGGGGCAACTTACTATGAAAACACTGAGAACGAGATCTCCCCTGCTGCCAAACTCCCTGACAAGTTTTCAGCCAATGATCTCCCTCAATTCAAGCCTACTGACGATCCTCGTTTCCATCTCAAGGCTTTTAAGGCTACCTTGTCTCTCAAGGGGGTCGACTCTGCCTTCTACCCGAAGGTCTTTCCACTCTCGCTTGCACCTGTGTGCCAGAAATGGTTCTTCTCCTTGTCTGAGAAGGAGACTGAAACTTGGGAGGATGTTGCCCTTGCTTTTATGACTCGTTACAAAGGGAACATTCAAAGTCAAACCTCTTCTCGTGAACTTGAAATCCTGAAACAAGGCGAGAAAGAGGGATTTACTGCATTCCTCTCTAGATGGAAAGAGGCTGCTGCGCAACTGGTTCATGCCCCTCCTGAAGTTGAAATGGTGAAAGTTTTCATATCGAACTTGCAACCAAGATATAAAAATCACCTTCGCTATTTGGGCCTAGATACTTTCGATAAGGTCTACCACATTGGTATTGCCATTGAGGATGACTTATTGAAAGAAAACAGTTCTAGCACTAACAAACCGAAATGGAACAACAACAAGAAGGACAATGCTGGTTCTTCAAACAATGTTTCTGCACTGCAAGCTACCTCTGGTTTCCCAAGGAATCAAGGTTATTATCGTCCTAGGCGTGAGTATTTCCCATTGGGCATGACTTACACTCAAGCACTTGAACGACTTCAAAACAAAGGGAAGCTTACACCTATTGGACCCACTCCAGATCCTCCAGAGGATAAAAAGAGTAGGAATTGGAATCCAAACGCCTATTGCAAATACCATCAAGGCAGAGGCCACACAACTGAGGACTGTTTTAAGCTAAAGGATGCGATCCAAGACATGGTAGAGGATGGAAGGCTCCCACTTCCACCAGGTGCAAAAAAGCCGAACATCACATCCAACCCCCTCACTACTCTCATGATTTCTGTTGATGAAAGAAACACTTTTGACCCTACTGTCCTCATCTATCCAGTGGGTCAAGCTGTCAATGTCACTCTACTCTTCAATGACACTTCTGTTAATGGCTTATGGGACAGCGACGATGACAACGACTACTATGAAGGCGTCGCGACCTATCAAGCCATGACAGGAGAAGATCTTGAAGAAGAATTCCTGGATCAAGAAATCCTCAAGGCACCAGACGATGTGCATGTACTCACAAGGAGTGGGCGTGTTCCTGACGCCACTCCCCAGCATGACACTGTTCCTACTCAAATCATCCCACCACAAGAAGAGAATCCAATTATCAAGCAACTCAAGAAGACCAAAGCCGAACTGAACGTTTGGCAATTGATCGTCACCTCGAAGAGTCACCGTGAGGCTCTCCTCAAAGCTCTCACTGAAATCAATGTCTCGAGCGAGACAACTCCTGAAGGGTTGGTTAATTTCATAACCAACCACGCTGTCTCTCCTTATGTCGTATTTTCTGACGACGATCTACCTCCTGAGGGGCCCCATCACAATAAGGCCCTTCACCTCACTGTGGTGTGTAGGCAGTTCAATATTCCAATGACTTTGGTAGACAATGGATCTGCCATCAATGTTTGCCCTTTGAGAACTGCTCAAAAGCTTGGGATCGCAATAGATGATCTTCAAGCTAATACTCAAACCATTCGTGCTTACGACAATTCAAAGAGACAGGCTCTTGGAATCATATGGCTCAACATTGCTGCTGGACCAATTGAAAAAAGGGTGAAGTTTCATGTGATGGATGTCAAAACTTCATTCAATTTACTGCTTGGACGTCCTTGGCTGCATGAACTAGGCGCTGTCGCCTCGTCTTACCATCAAAAAGTCAAGTTCTTACTTCATGGCGCTCCGGTAACTATCGATGCGTCTCCCATGAAAATCCAAGCAATAGGGAAGTCCACCTTACAAGTCCAGCACGACAATGAGGATGAGGAACTTTGGGGTTTTTCGACTGCTGTGATTGAAGAATCCCCTTATGATGCCAATCTCACTATCCATGCTATACTGAAGAAACAAGGCTACTTCCCTGGAATGGCCTTAGGACCCAACAAGGAGCATCTTCATCCTCTCTTCGATCTGCCGCAGAAGAATGACAAGTTCGGACTAGGATACTCTCCTACAAAAAGAGAAATAAGGGAGCAAGCACTGAAATACGCTTCCTTAAAGAAGAATGAACATAATAATGGGCCACCACTCGCCCCTTACGAGCTTACCTTCAATGGTTACTTTATGCGAGATGGAGAGGATTTTCCGAGCTTTGACTTCCCTGAACCTCTCCTAACTGCTGATGGCAAAAAGTATCCAGGACTCGAGGTCTTTCAAGACTGTGACTTCATTGAAGATTGGGTTAATGACCCTGTCAAAATTGCAACCCCTGTTGATGATCACTTGGGCTTGGGTCTACTCTTTGGTATGGAAAAGGAGGAGGAAGAAGCTACTGTTCAAAAGGTGGCGAGCTACGAGTCCTTCGACCCAACTAAGCTGATTACTCCTGCAAATGACATGGTTCGAGGATGGCGCAAAACCTTGAAGATCACTGCACCTGACGGCCGCAAGTTTCATTTCACTGCTGGAGAGGGACCAATGTTTGAGGAATCTGAGTCTGAGGAGGGTTCTGAGTCTGAGTCTAGTCCTAAGTTTAGGGAGTCTAGTGTTAGCAAGGTCAAGGACGGTCATGTTGGACCAAATAAACCTGTTTTGGAGTCTAATAATGTTCTCTCAGCCTCTTCTGAGGCTTCTGCTTTCGATGTAATGATTTCTGAATTCAATAAGACTATGCCTTTCGCTTACTTCTCGTCTTCTTCTCCTCCCTTAATTGACTGCTTTAATTCTGACGCTTCTAATGAACAAAACGATGATGAACTTATAAAAGCAATGGAAAAACATGAGCAAAGAAACCCCATCATTGAAGACACCGAAGAAATCAACATTTCCAGCAATGATGAGCCACAAATGGTAAAGATAGGTCTCAGCCTTACTGCAGAAGAAAGGGCACAGTTAGTACAGACTCTCAAAGAATACAAAGATGTGTTCGCATGGTCTTACCGAGACATGCCAGGGATCGATCCAGAGATTGCTGAACATACCATACCATTAATTGCAGGGGCAAAACCTGTCAAGCAGAAACTAAGAAGAATGAAACCTGATATAGCACTCAAGATTGAAGAAGAGGTGGTCAAGCAGTTAGAGGCAGGTTTCATTAAGACAGTGCATTACCCAGAATGGATTGCCAATATAGTCCCAGTCATGAAGAAGGATGGAAGAGTCCGAATGTGTGTTGATTTCCGCGACCTCAACAAAGCAAGCCCAAAGGATGATTACCCTTTACCACACATAGACATCCTGGTGGATAACACCGCAAATCACGCTCTGTTATCCTTCATGGATGGATTTGCAGGGTATAATCAAGTAAAGATGGCTGAAAAGGACATGGAGAAAACAACCTTCATCACTCCATGGGGAACATATTGCTACACAGTCATGCCATTCGGTTTGAAAAACGCCGGAGCCACCTATCAACGCGCTGCCACTACCCTTCTGCATGACATGATGCATAAGGAAGTGGAAGTATACGTTGATGACATGATAGTGAAGGCAAAGGAACGACAGGATCACAACGCGTCTTAAGAAAGTTCTTCGAGAGGCTTCGCAAATACAAGATGAGACTCAATCCACAAAAGTGTGCATTTGCAGTTACTTCTGGAAAGCTTCTTGGGTATGTCATTAGCAGCCGGGGCATCGAAATCGACCCTTCAAAAATCAAAGCCATAATGTCCCTTAAACCACCTTCAAATGAAAAGGAGATTCGAGGATTTTTGGGACGTCTTCAATACATCAGCAGGTTCATCTCCAAACTCACTATGGTGTGTGAACCCATCTTTCACAAGCTTAAGAAGGATGAACCAAAGACTTGGGACGATGAATGTCAACAGGCTTTTGACAAGGTGAAAGAGTACCTCTCCAACCCTCCAGTTCTCTTACCACCAGTTCCCGGCTTACCACTACGGCTCTACCTTACTGTCACTCAAACAGCTGCTGGAGCAATGCTTGCTCAAGAAGCCAACGGGAAGGAAAATGCCATATATTACTTGAGCAAAAAGTTTCTCCAATATGAGACGAGGTATTCCAATACGGAAAAGCTTTGCCTTGCATTGGTTTGGGCAACCAAAAAGCTGCGGCATTATCTTCTTACCCACACAGTCCACATTGTCTCGAAAGCTGATCCATTGAAGTATCTTCTGGAAAAACCTGCTATGAGTGGACGCCTATCAAGATGGGTGGTTATGCTTTCCGAATTTGATCTCAAGTATGTATCCCAAAAAGCCATCAAGGGAAGCATTGTTCCTGAATTTCTAGCCAATTCGCCCGGAGAAGCAGAGCCAGAAGACTTTGAATTCCCCGACGAAGATCTATTGATGACTGAAGACGGGGCTTGGTGTTTATACTTTGATGGATCTTCAAACCAAAAAGGATGCGGTGTGGGCATACTTCTGGTATCGCCAGAAGAAGAGCACACGCCGATTTCCGTAAAGCTAGACTTCAATGTTACAAACAACGCAGCTGAATATGAAGCCTGCATAATTGGGTTAGAATCAGCCATGGCACTCGGAGTTGAGAAGTTGAGGGTGTACGGGGACTCTTCCTTGATCATCAATCAAATCTCTGGGAAATGGAAAGTCAGAAGTGAGAGTTTGGCCCTTTATCAAGCACATCTAGAGACAATTGCCCAACATTTCAAAGAGATAGAGTATACCTACCTCCGTCGAGACGACAACCAATTTGCAGACGCTTTGGCTAAGTTAGCTTCGATGATTAACATCCCCAACTCATTAACCCATATGCCCCTAGTCATCGAGAGGCGGCAAACCCCAGCTCATGTCAATGCCTTAGGAGATGAAGAGCAAGACCATTCGTCAAGTGAAGGAAATGAGCCTTGGTATTCACATATCTTGAAGTTCTTGCAAAACAATGAATACCCTCCCCAAGCCTCGAAGAAAGCACAAACAGCCCTAAGGCGATTGGCATCAAACTATGTGCTACACGAAGGGGAGTTGTACAAAAAAGGCTATCACGGTCGCTCATTGCTTTGCATTCCTCAAGAAGAAGCAAAAGTGATCATGGATAACGTGCATAGCGGCGTGTGTGGCACGCATATGAGTGGAAAAATGTTGGCGAGAAAAATTATCACCCTTGGTTATTATTGGATAACCATGGAAAAGGACTGTCACGACTATGTCAAGAAGTGCGACACGTGCCAAAAGAATGCCAACCTGCAGCATGTACCTCCATCCCTGCTATATACTTTCACTTCCCCTTGGCCATTTTCCACATGGGGCATTGACATAATTGGAAAGATTACCCCTCCAGGACAAGGTGGGCATGAATTCATCTTAGTCGCCATCGACTATTTCACAAAATGGGTGGAGGCAGCCTCCTATGCTACTCTTCAAGCTAAACATGTGGCAAAATTCATTGAGACAAATATTGTTTGTCGCTTTGGAGTGCCACATGAAATCATTAGCGACAATGGAACTCACTTCCAGAAAGAGTGCGCTGAGTTGATTGCTAAGTACAAAATTCAGCACCATCGGTCCTCCCCGTATCGGCCGCAAACCAACGGAGCTGTAGAGGCAGCAAACAAAAATGTGAAGACGATCATCGCCAAAATGACTGAAACTTACAAGGATTGGCCTCACAAGCTCCATTTTGCTCTTTGGGGATATCGAACTTCAATTCGGACCTCCACGGGATACACCCCTTACTCACTTGTTTATGGAACAGAAGCTGTTCAACCAATTGAATTAGAGGTTCCATCACTACGCATTCTGCTCGAAAGCAAAGTCCCCGAGGCCGAGTGGGTCCGTGCTAGATATGACGAACTCACACTTTTGGATGGGAGGCGCCTCGCCGCTTTAAACAATGTGCAAATATATCAACAAAGGATCACGAGGCATTTCAACAAAGGTGTTAAGCCTCGTAACATCAAGGAAGGTGACTTGGTGTTGAAGGCATTAAGGAAAAATGTTCTAGACCCTCGTGGCAAGTTCCGTCCAAATTGTGCAGGTCCCTACATAGTCAAGAACATCCTATCTGGAGGGGCCGTGAGGTTGATAGATATGAATGGCGACGAGTTTGCAAGCCTCATCAACATAGACCAATTAAAGAAATATTACATCTAATCCCACAAAAAGCCTTGAACACCTCAACCATTTGAACTACGAGAGGCCTGATTCCACATTGGATACGTAGGCAACTTCTTTTGAAGTGCGGCCCCATTAATAATACTTCCCCCCATTTCCCTTTGCTCATGTAATTCAAAGGCAAGAAAAACAACAAACAATGTAAATAATTGTAAAGCAAATAAAACGTTGTTTTTTATTAAATTTTATTAAGTTCATATAACATAAGTGCTAATAAAATAAAATATGGCACGCAGGCCTGCAATAAAAGCTAAAGAAATAAAGCAGTCAATCTTTCTTCTCCTTGTCCATTCCACTTGCATTTGCTTCTTTGCCCATCTCACTCGCTTCCTTTTCCACTCCACTTGTACTCGCTCCTTTGTCATAAGTCTTCTTCAACTTTCTTTTCTTGGGCATAGTCTTTTCCTGAGCCTTGGTCTTGGATTTCCTTGACTTTTCCTCATTAAGCGGGCCTAGTCGACTCCAAACAGGTGCAGTTCGTGGTCCAAGTCTGTCCTTGACTGAGTTAGCACATAGTTCTTTCCGAACACTTAGGGTTAGGAACAAAGGCATCTTTATCATCCAAAGGTCGTTTCTTCTTAAGTTCGTTTCTCTCCGTAGCCCTATGGTCAGCACGAGCCGTCGCGTTGGTTGCAGTCATCCACTTCTTATAGAAACGCGAAGTGTTCGCATCACGCTCATCAAGATCCAATACCTCCAGCTTAGGACGGGCAACCCAAAAATCCACCCACCTCTTCAAGGAACGCCTAACAATTGAGTGATTTGGAGGCCTACGAGTATCACGATCTGGGATGACTTGTTTCCTGCCATACTGACGCATTAAACGGACAGGAAAATAGAAAGTCAATGCCCGCAGACCACTAATAGTCAAGCCCTCCTCATCATCCGATGTCATCATTCTCTGAATACGCCACCACGGAACAACCCACCTAATCACAGCTTCTCCACTCGCAAAGTATCGTACCCAACTGTCTTCAGAACGTGACAAGTACGATCTTTTGCGAGTACAGTAGCTTTTGGTGTTATATGATTCCATGTTCTCAGGAGGCATAATCAAAGATAAGCGTTCCATCAACCAAATCTGTCAAGCAAATGAATAATTACGTGAACACTAGAAATACA
>SNQN01012528.1:0-10217 GCA_008642245.1 Bassia scoparia
GAAGGCCATAAACAGAACCCATCATGGTGCTTAGCTGTAAGTATTGCCAATGATATCCCAGCTTCAGCTGCAACCCTGAACCATTGGTCAGCATTCAGACGAGTCGGGTTGAAAACCGACGGGGACTCGTGTCCTGAGCCCCACTCTGAGTCGGTGAAGGTGTTGACGCCGAAGTGGAAAAACATGATGATCTCTCTTTGTTGCCATTGAAGTTGGGAGTATGATGGGAGTGGGAGGAGTGGTAAGGGTGGYGGTATCTCTAAAGAAATTACAGGAAYAATGTAACCAAATAATTGCATAGAGCTGATAAAACATAAGAGAATCCAGACCTTAGCCATATCATATGCACTTTGTCTGCCTCTTTCCTCCCACTTAAGCCATTACGCTATTCATACACATGTTATATAGTGGATGACTGATGTGATGGTTATCATAGAAGTATACACTTTTTTGTATGGCTTTTATTTAATCACTGTTACTCCCTCCATAGTCCATCCCATTGAGATTCTACGTTTTGTGAGAGAGAAACGTTACAATCTTAATGTGACGGAAGTAGTACTGCTTAGATGTCATATTGTCCTAAATTCCTTTGTAATGCTTCCCAAATGCAGCAAATTTTACCACTTTTGAATGAGCTATGTATCAGCACAACTGCACAAGCCTTGACAGTACCAATAGCAGAATAGCTCAATAGGATAGTTACAAGTACTACCACAATCATTCAAGAACCAATATACTGCTAAAAATTTACCAATTAAAGTACACCTTTTTCTTAATAACATTGCTAGATTAGAATATTCCTTTCCAAATATTTTCACTGATCCAGAAGTACAATACAGTAACTTACAGCTTAGAAATTACAGACAATAGCATACATTTCTGTTTGTCTAAGAAATGTTTTTTTTTAATTTTTAATTCTTAACTGTTACTGTACTCTGTACATGCTAAGCTGGATACTTGTCAATGCACCCGGCCCATGGGCCTTATTGGACTCACCAACAAGGGCCCAATACATTCCAAAACAACATAGTACATTTAGGCCCACTTCCCATCCCAGCATCCAAACTCTGTCTCCCTCCTCACTCTTTCTTTAGCTTCTAAGTAAGCCAACTCATACCACAAGAAGAAACTTGATTGATTTCCAACTGTGCAATGTAGCCAATGCTGCCTCCATTTCTCTCTCCCCTAACTTCAACACTTTTCCTATTCCCTTATCACGGCTTCCCGGAGGACCGGCAAACAAAAATGTTGTATGATCGTTTTGAAATTAGGCCGTAAGAACTCGGATGATTTTTCAAATATTCCTTCTTCACAATGGATGCACAAACTTATACTTTCTAGTAGGCACATGACCGAACTAGCGCGACTAGTTGGGTTCGGATCAATCGAGGCTACTTCTAAGATGTCCTTATTGAGGGTCACCCAGTGAGCCTGAGTCTTCTTCTCTAAACGCGGACTTATGGCCGAGTGTTGAAGGCCCATTGGGCCCTTGAAGTCCATTGTAATCGATACTTGACTTGTGTTTTAGCTGCTTCGATCTCAGTAATAAGATAGCGGCTCCACCATTCTAAAGAGGCAATTGAGGACCAGTTTGGGCCGCTCGTTGCCTGAGTACACCCGTGCTAGATTCTGGTATCTAGTACACCGCGTTGGACTCCCCTATGGACCAAAAGCATGTTTTGGGCAGCCCACTGCAATCATGCTAGCACTGCAGCCCATCCCAGAGAGATTAAAGGTCTTGACATTGGACCTAAGTTTGAACTTATTCACAATCAAGGAGGTTATACTAGGGGAAGGACAAACCCACTACAATTGAAATAAGGATATCAATGTCATGAGGGAGATTTTGGACCTAATTAGAAGATCCTCCCATTATGGGGAAAAGTACCATTTTAACCTCCTCGATGGATCATAGGGTGGCTTTGGAGGGATGAATGTAAGGCCGGAGGGAGATACGTCTCCGGCCTTGGCCGAAGAAATAAGGATCTTGACATGAGTTTTGCACTCTCTTTGTCGAAGTAATCGATTAAATGGACATGTTCTATGAACGAGGCATGCGG
The DNA here is from genome assembly GCA_008642245.1 of Bassia scoparia. Taxonomy (NCBI): domain Eukaryota; kingdom Viridiplantae; phylum Streptophyta; class Magnoliopsida; order Caryophyllales; family Amaranthaceae; genus Bassia; species Bassia scoparia. Next base: position 2,061 of record SNQN01012528.1, read on the forward strand.
GATTCTACAATGATTGGAGGCCGAAAACACGAATAATCAACTAGGAAAACTTCAGGAGGCCTTGACCTAATAACTCCACTGTGAATACAAGGAGATGCACAAATGGGAAAACATGAAAGACAATGTCGCATTTTAGGAGAATGAGAATCGATTCCACAAAAGATAGGAGAATTATTGCTAATAATTGAGGTGATCAAATATTGGTAAGTGGAATAATTCATTGGGGTTGATTTTTGGGTTGAAGGAGGTTGATCATGGGCTAAGCTTGGAAACTGACTCCATAACAGAAAGAAAAGTGAAGGAGGTCAGAAAAACAAGGGGGAAGAATCAAGAATGTTATTGTTGTATGAATTGTATGCAAAAACCTTATTATATAAGCAGAATGATCAACATAATATAAGAGTGGCATGTTGACCAATATAAGCAGAATGATACAGTATGGTTTTTTTTGTATGTTTTTTAACCTGCATTATTATTCTCAGACAGCAAGAGTTAGTGTTGCATTTACTGCCAAGTATAAATGCAGGCATAATGCAGCTTTGCAGTAGTTGGAGAGCACAGACCACCATAACTATATGTAGCTGACTAAGACTAACCGCATTAGCTAGCCTTGTTTGTACTACTGTTTTCTCTGTGATAATAAGCATTCAAGTTTCAAAGATGTTACTGTGCTTTTACTGATGTTTCTTGTCTCGAATTAAATGCCATCCGTACTACATTGTAACCAACATTCCAGTATGTTCTCGTTGTTTTTTTTTTTTTCGAAAAAATGTAGTACTTAATTTGAAATGAATTACGCGTGTGTTATTCAATCTTTAAAATGGATGATTAATGACTTGATCTTCATCCGAATATGCAAAATCACGTAACCTTAACATTAATAGTTTTAGGTGAGGATTTGCATGGTCAAAGTTGGTTTACGTGAGTTGACTGAAAAGATTTAAAGCTTTGCAAACAAATACAATACTGTAGAATGGAAGGGAGTTGGAGTTTTCGTTGAAGCTAAACATTATTATAAGTTGTAAGTTGTGTGACTAATAACTTCTGCAGAGTCGGTGTCCATATCTGTCTATAAGTAGCATTAGGAATTTAATACTATAGCTCTATAATATAATATACTATAGCATAGTCATGTGGTTGTTAGAAATTATATGTCGATCGGTGTAATTAATATTTTAATTTATTAATATTTTCAGTTTTAGCTATCTTAGCTATGTCTGGTGAGAGTGAGGGATAGCTCAAGTGGTTAAAGCTTCCCTCTTAGTTCCAGGAGATCCAGAAATCGATTCTCATCCCCGCCCTTGTGACTCTCTTGACAAAAAAAAAAAACTTTTGTCCGGAGGTTCCTCACGAGCTAGCCTAGTTCACGGTCAAAATTGTCTCAAATGAAAGAGAAACTTTGACCTCCGGAGGTTCATGGGTGAGGAACTCGTTAACTTTTGCTGGATATATCATATATGTATTATTTAGTCAATATTAAACTTACATTTATTTGCTAAGCTAGTAGCTCTGGACTTTTTCTATTATCGTGTGCTATTGGAGAGTTCTTATATTTACAATACTCTATCAATAATTCAGTACTGTCTTTGTGACTCATTCGCATAAAAAAAATCAAAAGGCTCAAAGCCATTTACGCAGAAGGCAGTTAATAATTAGACTCTTATTTATGAATCAGCCCTAAATAAGTTGGGTTTGGCCGGCTCGAGTAGTCCCTAATATAGAGATGTTTATTAATGATCCTATATACAAGTAATAATCATTCTTTGTGTTTAAATTTGAATCTCTATTATATAAGGGAAGAAGAGGTCGCGGTGAGTTTACCGAAATTACCACCCTATCCCATGCCTTCGGAAAATTACAATTATATGCCATCAAGTTAATAATTGCTAAAAAATCAACAATCAATCAATACAGGAATATTTCACAAAATTTCAAAATAATTGCCTATAAAAAAACAACTTACCATGTGTAACATTAAGCAAGTTCATAATTGAATGATTTTAAATTTGAAATTAAAATTGACATTAAAACATTTTGATGACAAAATAAAACTTGAATTGTAGTATAAATAATAAATAAATAAGCATGGTGATTAATTTATTAATTTATCTAGGATTTTTTGCCAATAACTACTCGCATTTGGGACTTTTTTAGAAAAAACTATCACATTTCATGTATGAAATAGATTATATCATGTATCTTATTTCTCGCCACGTTTGCAAGATAAACCGATATAGTCCCTTTTCCACTGCTACCACTTTATTTTATAGAATTAGCATTGTGTTAGTTTGATGTCTTGCATATTGATTGCATCATTATTTCGTTTAATTATGATAAGGTATTACTCATCAGTGTCTGTGAATGAAAATATACCAGAGAATCAAGTTTTGAGGCCGACTCATAGTGTACGTTCATAATATAATTATTCATGCTAATGTATTAATATTCATGTTAAGATTAATTTGTGTTTAAATAGTGATACAATCCTAATCACATGCTTTGTGGCTAAAATCAATTACATTTGTAGTATTGTTTAGCATTAAGTGGGTATGGGTAGTGTACAGCAAGAAGTGTATGACTGTATGTGTATGACAGTATGAGCATTGCTATTCTGCGAGAAGTTTCGGTGTCACCACAATAAGTTAGTTTGTTTTCATGATCATTGTTGAATAAATTATTCCTGTACAAGTAAGATTGTTGTAAATGCCTGAATCTGAAAGATTGTACTTGTTGTTTGAATATGAAAGAGAAACTTCATTATGCAACCAGCAACCTACATACGAGGTGATCAGATGATCAATTGCTAATTACTTCATATTAATTGTTGAGCGAACTGATGAGTTTACAGTTAGTTGTTGGATGCATGATAAGAGTTTCTGAGTTTATTTGTATTGAAATGTCAGGTTGTCGTCGAAGGAGCATTTTGAGATTTTCAGAAGCTTGCATTCTTATKGAGAAGCTTGTGAGTTGTGACAAAGGGAAATCCTCATATCCGGCCTCCCACCCGTTGTAAATATGTAAGAATGTAASWGGCTCACCGCTCTTGTAGTTCATTTGCACTTTGCACCTTTAAAAAACTTATTAAAAAGCTTGTTACACTGAACATGTGCATGATATAAATTAAAGTGAATAGCCGGTTGTATCACTTGTATGTACAAGGTGACCAACTAGAGTTGGTTTGAGTGGTTAAGAGCCTCAAGCTCCTTAACCAAGGTCTCAGGTTCGAGTCTTGAAAATGGAAAAAATTCTAGTTGGGAGGGATGCTGCCCATAGAGGTACTCATACAAACTCCCGCGCGAGATTGATCCACTTGCCAAAAAGCGGTGGAAACTTACCACCAAGCTATCACCCACTTCTCAAATATATATATGAGCCCACGCACATTTTAATCATTATCAATTATTTGCTAATCGACAATAAAAATAAGCAAATTCAAGATCTATTATTAGCTACTAAAAAAATAGTAAGAAGTTGACAAAATAAATCCTATGGCACTCTAAAAAGAATGTCGGATAATTATTCGATTATCCAAATTAATTAAAATTCGATCGAACGTATTTTGAACCCTAATTTGAAATTTCTGTGTCGGTCACTGACACTAATTGAGTGAACGTAATGTAGCTTGATGGTGTGGGTTGAGTAAAATGAAGCGCCACTTGTCTGAGTCTTAGATGAGTGGAAATCTATTTTCAATTACGCAATCTCTTGCATTAAATTCAGGATCTAATCAATTACGCATAAACATTAAATAAAATACGTTTGCCTTAGTAGTCAACAGTGTCGATATGTCCGAGTGGTTAAGGAGACAGACTTGAAATCTGTTGGGCTACGCCCGCGCAGGTTCGAACCCTGCTGTCGACGTTTTTTTTAATTCTGTACTGTATACTCCTATATTTTTTGGCAGATACAATAATGATGATATCCGAAATTTCGATCCATATTAATCGCAACGTTCTTATTTTCACGCTAAGCAAAACATATACTTTATCTGTTTTTTAAAAATTGTCTCTGTTTTTTTTAGGGAAATTTCACAATAATTGTCTCACTTTGCTTTCTTTCCAATTTTGGAATGTGTACCAATATTAAAATATTCATTTTCCTCTCTTTTATGTGGGGACCACAATTAAACTATTCATTTTTCTACACATACTTTGTTAAAATATTCATCAATACAACTACTTTATTCATTTTATCTCTCTTTTTTTTTGTCTCGCCAACACACCTCATCATTCATTAAATTTTGTCTCGATTTTCAAAAAAACCAAAGTGAGATAATCTTTGAAAAACGGATGAAGTAATATTATACTCGTAATATCTTTAGTTATGTTTTGACAAAAATTATAAAAATTAAAATGTAATAAAATATACATTGATACGATTCCAAAGAGACGACACACGACTATATTTTCTTACATGTATATATAAAAAAGCTAATTATTATGAATGGAAAGAAGTATGAATTATGATATCGATTGTTGTTGAGTCATTTTTTTTTTTTGACGAGCCATACTTTTTTTTTTTTTGTATGTCGAGCCATACTTTGAAAAGCAGAATTTAAATAAAAACATAAAGCTGATTGGTAGCCCAAACTAAATAGCCAGCGTTTTCCAGGCCCACCCTTTCAGATTTTCTGCATGCACAAAGTCCTTCATACAGTAGATTACAAGTAGAGATGGCAATGGGTAGGGTCTGAGTCGGGTCCGCCTAAACCCATACCCAGACCCGTTCATTTTTTTGAGATTCAGACCCGACCCATATCCGGTGGTTCTGAAATTTTTGGACCCAGACCCAAACCCACAGGGTCTGATGGATCTATGGGTCCTTACAGGGTCCTAAATGGGTCTTTCTTAATTTTTTTAAAATCGAACATTTTAATTCAATTAATTGTTTTACCCTATTTTTAATTGTCTCATCTTTGCTTTTCTTTCATTATTTGGAATGTGTAACCAAGTATAAAGATATTCAATTTCTCTCTTTTATGGGCGCACAATTAAATATTATTTTTTTACACATACTTGTTAAAATATTATGCAATACACCAACTTTAATTCATTTTATTTTTTATTTTTTTGTCCACCAACACATCCTCACACCTCACCAAATTTTGCATCAATTTCTTTGAACAACCAAAGTGAGGAACGGTTTTGAAATACCAACGAATGAGTATATTAATACTCGATGATCTTTAGTTATGTTATGGCAAAAATTATAAAAATTGAAATGTAATCAAATATACATTGAAGAGTTGAGCAGATCAAACAGACGACACAGAACTATATTTTTTTTACATGTGTATAAAAAAAAAGCTAATTATTATGAATGGAAGAAGTATAATTATGATATCGATTGTTTGGTTGAGTCATATTTTTTTTTGTTGACGAAGCCTACTTTGAAACAAGAATTTAAAATATAAACATAAAGCATTGGTAGCCCAAACTAAATAGCCAGCGTTTTCCAGGCCCACCCTTTCGATTTTCTGCATGCACAAAGTCCTTCGATATACAGCTAGATTAAAGTATTACAACTAAAAAGAATCAATCCCACCTTTGTAAGGTCTTTGAGAAAATCATATTGAATATGTTGTAATTAAGTTTGTATTAGAAAATATTTTTTGCAAAAGCTAAATGTTAGCCTTAGGGCTAATGTTAAAGCATTGTTTCATATCTTATATTCCTCTTACTATTTCATAAAAAATAGTCTCTGACATTATTTTACCAACTATTAGATGTGTTTGACTATTATTCTCTTGGATGAACGAAAACATCAACTTGCTTATTCAGAAAATTAAGAGCATATGAATTATATCTATAGCACCTTTCATCATTTCGAAAAAAAACCATTACTCCACATGGAGTATATAGCAATCTAGGCAAATCACCGTTCTTATTTAAGCAATTGTGTTTCTTCTCGACTCAGGGTATTCTTCTGTTTCTCCCTTTCTTTAATTTTCCTTGTTCTTAATGTTAAGTATTTCAATAAAAGAAAATCTGTTTTCCTCAGACATTTTATAAGTTACTAGTAAATTTTTGACTCTATTTACTAAATACAAATTTCATAATTTGATTAAGAATTGTTATTATTTTGGTTAAATTGTAATAACATTTTATTAACTTTTAATTTCATATGTAATTTACTTTTAAAACTTACCATAAATAGATTTTTATTTTTCATTACTTTAGGTAATGGAATTTATGGAAAAGATGATCTACTGACAACACTTTTGGATAAAGAAGATGAAGAATGGAATGACGAGGAATTTATGATATTAAGTAGTTTCTTCAGTTATGATGTTGACATTTAAATTTTGTTATCATCTTTTTGTTTGTAGTTGCTAATTGTAATGCTCAATCCTCATTCTCAAGCGTTTTTTGATCAAGTGCATACATTGATATATTCTAAAGCTTGTACATGGAGAAGATGATTTTGCAATTAATTATGATGTTCTTTTATCTAGAAATATATATATTATTGTGTAATGGAGATAAGTAGTATGACACAATATTTATAAAAGTATTACTTAAATCCAGTAACATTAAAACAAATTTCTATGAATAAAAGACAGATTAATGATTGAATTTTTGTAGTTTTTTATCATGCCTAAGGGCTAACAATAGCAAACCAAATTAATTGTAACAGTTTACTATTTTTACAGGTTAAGTTCAAATGGGTCTATTTTGAAAGATAAGATATAAAGTTGAGCAATTATTTGAATTATTAATAGGTAAGATTATTTTTGAGGAGACCACCAAAAAGTTCAGATTATTCAATTTCCAATTTTCTTAAACATATTTCTTTGGTTCAAAAACAAGGACTTGATACATTTATATGTGCAATCTCGTTCAGACATAATTTGAATGTTTAACATATTTTTTCAAAAAATTCACTATCAAACAAATCTCTATATTTTTTTGGTGCTACCAAACGCGATTACCCATTGAGGTTAATCCGAATTCGAGACATTATTTTGAGTATGTTAGTTCCAGTCCCCTCCCAATTAGTTGTTTTGTGGGGATTGCCCAAGTTATCTCTATCAAGTGTAGTCTCAGATCCCACTTACACATAGGTCATCAAACGATTATAATAAACTAATGTTTTTTATCTTGTACTGCTAATATAAAAATACATAAACTTTTATCTTTTTTGGATGATCGGTTTTTATTATAGCAAATTTTCAAATTAGTTGCATCTACTACTCGGACATTAAAACTAGTCTTTTATGCAGTGGGGTTGTTGCGTGCATAAGATTTATAAAATAGTTTAGAAAAGTATAGGAATTACAAATTAATTAAACTCATTCATTATAACTATATTAATAACTTAATTTTTAAATTAATCAACAGTAATAATTGTAAATGTTGTACTCGCTTTTATATATTAGAAGGTTAAAATCATATTAAATGTCTCGTTAATCAGATAGCCCGTAAAATAAAATATACTCTATGGAAATAAAATATATGGGGACTAATAATGTCAGTTAATATGATGTTTGAAAAATCAGTTTATAAAATAAATCTCACTTAAAAGTATAAAAAATAAAATAAAAAATGAATCTATCGACTCGATAACTAACTTAAAAATAAATAATAGCCACGACATAAAAGAAATAAATAGTTGACCTATTGATAAAATACAAACACATATTTCTTTATTTTTATCACTAATCTTATATCCAAAAAATATTCATTTTTTGGTAGTTTAATGGAATGTTAACAACACTTTCTTCTATTTTGAAAATTTGAATTGTGTTGTTTATTTGATAATTAATTAATAAGTGTAAAATGAACTCTCAAATTAACCCCATGATAAAAAGTGCGGAGGATTATAAGGTATAGTGAAATTTTTATAGGACAACGCACCGCCAGGCGCACACATCGCACTCACATTTCCCCTTATAAATAGAGATTTGTTCACATCTCTCTCAATCACTATGAAACAACTATTTCTCTTTCCTCCCCAAATCTTGGTGTTGATCACCGGTAAAATTAAGTGGACATAAAAATAGAATGATAAAATATATGAATCAACTTACAAAGTGAACAAACCATCAGATAAAGTATTCTTTACGTTCTTATTGTATTTTTTGATGATATAATCTGAATTGTTTGTTGACTTCTTGTTAGTTGTTCAAATTAACTCGCCTACCGTATAAACTATTTT
>SNQN01012530.1:0-15718 GCA_008642245.1 Bassia scoparia
ACTCGTATTTGAATGTGTATGGGACAAGAGATTATGTGAAAGTTTTTGAAGTTGTCGTGTCGTGAAGTGTTGAGTCGTGAGGTCGTGAAAAATTCCCCCCAAAACTCGAGAGGCAAGGCCGTATTTATAGGTGCGATGAGGCAAAACTGTGCGTATATACGTAGGAGAGGAGCGTATATACGCTCGTGGGAGCGTATATACGCTCCAAGGAGCATATATATGCTCGTACGAGCATATATACGCTCCAAGGAGCATATATATGCTCGTACGAGCATATATACGCTCGTATGAGCATATATACGCTCGTTTCTGGGTATATACGCAGATCGTTTTTTCTAGAAAATCCAGGATATTCTGATTCGGAATAAACTGTTGCCAAAAATTTCGATTCTCTGAGATCTTGGATTATTCTAGACGTCCCCTTTTGCAAGAAAGTATATTTCTAGGAGATTCTGGAACATTCCACGTATCTTTTCTGATTATTTACGTATTTTCTGCGTATTCTGCGTATTTTGATGTTTTGTAAATATTGCAAAATTCATTGAAAATCATAGAAAAATCAGAAAAATAATCTAAAAATACTGGCGAACTCAGAAAAGTGTGAGGAATTTGATGAAAAATAGAAATCATGAGAATCGCCAGTGTAAATTATTTTAAAAAATCTTATAGTTAACAGAAAATTCCGAAAAATAGAAAATGATTAAAGAAGTTGAATGTCACCCATCTGATGTTTGCAGATGATTTATTACTTTTTGTAGAGCTGATGTGATCTCCCTCTGCTTACTCTTTCAATGTTTCTCTAAATTTTCACAASCTTCTGGGCTAGCTGCTAATTTGGACAAGAGTGATCTCTATGTTGGTGGYGTTTCTGATGATGTTAAWTGCCAATTGGCTAGCCACATTGGCATTCCTYTGGGGACCTTGCCCTTCAGGTACCTTGGAGTCCCTCTGTCTTAAAAAAAGCTCACCTATTCTCAATGTAAGCCTCTTGTTGAGAGAATTGTTGCTCGAGTTAGGACGTGGACATCTAAAAAGCTTAGTTATGCTGGTCGAGTCCATTTGGTGAACTCAGTTTTATTTGGTATCCAAGCTTTTTGGGCTTAAGTCTTTCTTTTGCCTAAGWAGTTGTTGCATGAAATTCAAACTATTTGTCGCATTTATATCTGGACTGGAGGCTTGGATAAGTCTAGAAAAGCTCTTGTAGCTTAGGATACCATGTGCTCTTCGAAAGCTTCGGGTGGCTTGAATTTAAAGAATTAGAGTTTTTTKAATCAAGCTGCTATTTGTAAGCACTTATGGGCTTTTCAGTTCCATAAGGAGAAGTTGTGGGTTCAATGGGTTGATTGTTATTATTCTAAAAYATCACAGCTGTTGCAAGTTCCTCTTACTGCTTCTTGGATGTTRWGGAAAATCTTTCAAGCTCAGGTTGTGGTTGACAGTTGTGGTGGGTGGAGTTCTTTGGTCTTTAATGGTAAAATCTCAATTAGTAGAATTTATTCTGCACTTCTTCCCCCTCGTCCCCATGTTCCTTGGAAGAGGCTTATATATGATTGTAAAGCTTCTCCACGAAGTGCTTTTATCACCTGGTTAGCTCTCCAAGGAAGGTTGTCTACTTGTGATAAGCTTCTTGGTTGGGGTATTCCCTTAGACCCTCTTTGTGTGTTCTGCTGTACTGCTGCTGAGACTTTGGGGCATTTGTTTTTTTGAGTGTCCTTGCACTAAGGAACTCTGGGCCTTTGCCTTAACTTGCTTAATATTGTGCGTCTAGTTGTGTCCTTTGTAGGTGAAGTTACTCAGGTTTGTAAGATATTCGTGGTAAGCAGCCTAAGAATCAATTGTATGTATGCTTTTAGCATAGACCATTCTTGCATCTGGATTCATAGAAATGCTAGGCGTTTTCATAACAGAGTGTCAACTAGTCATGCTCTCTTTCGTCATGTTCTGTTAGAGTTGCTTGTCGGTTTCATGGCTTGCTATTGTATTGTTATAATGCTCTCTTTGAAGTTTGCTTGTTTTTCGCTTTCTTTGTGAAGCTTGTGTATTTGATGTTGTACTTCATGCTTATTGTAATAAATCTTCTTTATTTGCCAAAAAATAAATTATGAGTCTTTTCTTTAGTTTTGATTTTCATTTCTTTCGTAAATATATTGAAATGGAGTTTGTGCTCAATTTGATGCCAGTTTTGTTGATTTTCGTTGATTTGAAGTAGATATTGCATATCCTTTTATTGCTTTATACTTGTGATTTCAAGGCTTTTTCCTTGTTTTCTAGCATTGTTTGTTAATTTCTTGTTCTTAAACATAAATTTTAAGTTGTTCCTTAGCCTAGGTAGCTAGGGAGCAGCCCAACCATGTTTGATTAATGCCAAAGTGATATTTCAACTCAATTCAACATCCAACTTCCCCTAATTTTGGCTTCTTGATCATATTTTGAATTGGACTTGACCACCCAAAGCTTGCTGTGAAAGAGAGTGCTCTTTTCAATCCATTCAAGGGATTGGAGGTTTGTTGAGGTGCTAACTTAATTGATTTTGACTAGACCTCTTAGGGTTAGAAGGGCTCCACTTAAGCTTGGTTGGATTGTTGGATGACTTGGACATGATTCCAACTACCTTCCTGAGCTAGAGTCACTATTGCATTTACGTTTAATTGAAGATCGTTCTTTTGATTGACATCGATCGGTTTGTTGTGTTGTAACCTAGTGATTCTAGGTGTTTATCACTTGATTTACAACTCTAACTCCTAGTTCTTAGTGCTCCAGTTTTTACAAACCCCCAAAATATTTCACACCACCAATCTCTAGTATTCCAGCTTGAGTAATAACCTAGCCTCTTCTGGTTCTCTTGACTTGTCAATTTACTAAGTGTAGTTGTTTGTTCAAATTATAAATTTTGCTTGGGTGGTCGTCCTAGTGTAAATCCAATGACACGCCAAGGGCCTCTGTGAGTGCACATAGAGAGCGTGTGTGGGTTGTGTGGTGTGTGGAAGGTTGCAATGACGAAGGTGGATGGGTCGTGTCACTGGTGGCAGTGGGTGTCTGTGCAGACTTGTGGTGTGTTGAGGGAGATGGAGAAAGGAAGGAAGGTGAGAGTATAATTACAAAAATAAAAGGAAAAAAAATAGAAGCTAACTTGTAAAATAGGTTTTGGTTAAAAGGTCCAATGATGGAAGATTGGATATAAAGTTAGGATTATTTGAAAATTTAGCTAACTTGAGATTATTTTGGGAAGACCACCAAAAGGTGGGATTATTTATTTCAATTTTTCCAAAAAATTGTCGTGTAAAAAAAATTAATGCGAAATCCATTAAAATTCAGATCCAACCATGGATGATGGATGGATCGGATGTGAATGATGGAATAAATTCGGGTGATGGATGAGTCGGGTGGAGGTCGGATGGTTGGTGGATTGAGCTCCACCCGATCTACCTTTGATCATTGACAGGTCTAAGGACTGGACTTTGGACTTAACCCTTCCATAAACTCAACTGCAACAAATTAGATACTGCAATTTTTTTAACAAACACCATGGATTGCAGATCAACAAGGAAAAGGAGAGTAGCACCATGCAACCTGAGCCTGACTACAGGCTGCATAATATGAGCAGCAACAACATGTCATAGCAACCACAAAATTTGCTTATCACATGAACATAAAAACGTGCTCCCACAGCAACACATCCCTTCATAGACAAATTTTAACCATTTAGTCTCTCAATGATCCTGTTCAATTGGCATCTAAGCCTGAACAGCAGCTCAAAAAACCCGCAGACACCTTAATCTGCAGAGGATTAATGGAACTCAGTAGAGAACGCATTCTTCAGAAGAAGAGCTATCCAAACTGAATGATTGTGAAGCTCACAATCAAGAATTCTAGCACTAAGCATTCACAAGTTCCCAACAATATAGAAATCATGTAAACCAAAAGCAACAACCAGGAACTTAAGCCAACTCAGCAGCAAAATACTAAAACAACTCATCCATAATCTGAGCAAAAATATGAAGCCTGATCAGCTCATCCATAATTGAGTAAAATATGGAACCTGATCAAAACCTGAGTTATAATCTGAGAAATAATATAGGTAAGCAACTGAGCTATAAGATCAACAGTTGTTCGAGCCAAGARAATCTGCTCCAATTCAAGCCTTAAACAAGCTCTCACAATTTGTGCTTAATCTTGCTATTCTGAGTCATTCCAGCACACACCATATTATCAGAGAGAATAGATAGACCTACATATCAACCCAGCAGCAAGAAATAGACCACCAGTATTAAAATAATTATTCCATCAGATTAATCCAGTTAGATAATCAAAATCGTAATTATATAAAAGTATATAACATAGTTTGGTTACCATAAAGCTACAATGGAGTCATCGTAGATTGAAGACAAAGATACACGAGAATAGTAAACGCTAATTTGATACATTTTCATGATTATAGAACTTGTTTAAGAAATTCTCTAATCAGAGTAATATGAATAGCAATTTGATCCGTGGAATCATGAGTAGCTATAAGGTAAGGTTGTAGCCTTGTAGGTAAGACCGTAAGACTTACAGGTTAAGGTGGAGGAGAAGTGATAAACCTAGCGCAGATCAGTTTTGTAATTTTTGGTACTGTTATGGATTGTTCATCAATAAAAAATCAAATTTTCAATTCATCTAATATTGTCTAGAAAGATATTAACATTGTTTTACGAGTTTGTAACATTGTCATACTATATATACCAAACATTGTTTCAACTTTCAACGCAACCTAACACTATCGATAATTTTAGTTGTTTTGACAAACATTTGACTTGCGCTATACTCCTTAGCGACAATTGGTATCTACTTCCTCAAGATGGAGCAAGTGAGTCAAGGTAATAAGACTACCCTTGAAGCATACTTTCTCCGTTGTATTTTAACTTTGCCACTACTAGATTAGTTCCGACTTCCGTGTGATGTACGATTTGACAATTTTTTTAAAAAAATAATGGTAAAAATAATTATATAACAATATGTTGTTTTTAATTTACTCTCTCTTGTCTTATTTAGTTGTTACATTGTGTTTTCATAAATGTCAAGAGAATACAGTGAGCACAAAATAATACACTAAAAGTGGATGATTTAGGATAAAAATTGACCTACTTCACTATTTATACATGAAAGGTGACAAAATTCTGGTATAAAAGTGGAAAAAAAAATGAATGGACCCATAGTTCAAAATAGAAATGTAGCAAGTAATTTACGACGGTCAAATAAGAAATGTAGCAAGTAAAAAAACGGAAGGAGTAATCTTTTACATATTACTAAACCAAAAATCAAGAGGGACATATGTCACCTCCGCTTAAAATTTTCCTTTCAAAACTTTTTATTTTTTGTGTATAAATTACTAATATATCACATTGAATATACTTTTATTAAATCTAGAATATCTACCTATTCAATATATAATTATTTAATAAAATTGCAATATGTATCAATCTATGTTATATATAAAGCAAACATCCTAATTTGGTCGATAACATTTGTGCGGACCTTTTTGCCCTCAAATAAATAAATTACTTAATAAAAAGATAAAAAAAATAAAATATTTACATAGTTTAACAAAAGATGTCAATTAATATATGGTATATCAATAACCACTAGATATTGATGTCTGTTAAAGTTTTATCAATTTTGTCAAATTCTAATAAGTTGTCGTATGGCTTAACTATGAATGAAACGTATTTAGATTTCTCGTCAAAAAAAATAAATAAAACCACAGATATCTATAACAACTTATATCAATAATCATTTAATATTTATAACAACTTAACAACAAAAAATATAACGAATCCAAATAATTAATCAATAATGAAAAGAAAAATAAAAAAGAATATCTTATCTAATCCAAAACCAAACAACAATAAAAATATATCTTATCTAAATAAAAACCATATAACTAATGATGTGTATTTTATATATATAAATTACAATTATTTCGATTATCAAAATTGAATCATTAGTTTATAGTTCAAATTCTTTCCCCTATTAAATTCATCTCTATTTTCTTTTGATTTCAACTAGTGCGTGTTTATGCCCTGTTACGGATTAAAAATATTCTATTGAATTTCGTCGTCTAAGTTGAAAGAGTTTGACTATAAAGCAAGTGACTAGCGATTATTGAGGAGTAGAGAAACATTTCCTGAGTAATGACGTGTGGCGATGTAACGCAAGCGATAGAAAGGAGTACGATGGGAGTGCCCACTCGTATAAAGCCCAATAACGGACGGCCTGTGAGTTACAAGCGATAGCAGTTTTTGAGGGAAGCATGAGGATTCGAAATATGAAAAGAGGCGACAAGAACTGTCAAGAAGGATAACTTCACCCACGATCTTCACCTTGGAGCCTATAAATAGGCGCACCAAATTAGAAAACACAACAACAACATCTCTTTTCACATTTAGCTTCTCTTAGCTACACTTTGCTTATTAGCCAAGTATAGTTTAGCATAGCGTAGCTAGTCTTCCCTCAATGATCAGTAGTTTGTCCGTTTATCATCCAATTGTGTGAACATGGAGGTAATCATCCGTCCTTTAATATGATTGACAGTCTGATACTTATCCTTATATAACGGGTGGCTTTGTTTCTATTCATCTTTGTTTGTTTTATATTCAGTCTTGTTTCAGAAAGGGTCATTTCCTTATGCATTCATCTTCTGATTAACTCTATTATTTAGGAGTCATTTTACGTTAGCGAGGTTATCTATATAAACACTAACCAAAGGGCCAGCTCCTACCGAACTAAAAAACATATTGGGCGGTTGACTTGTTGGTGAAGTGTAAAATACCTCAACAGGTTTTTGGCGACCCAAGTGGGAGAAAGTGTACAAGGTTACAATAACTTCTCAACCCATGGCCCCTAAATGATCTACTAGAAATTCAAGTTGGGTAATTAAGAGGATGGTAATTCATCTGAATAAAAATGTTGAGAATCCATTGAAGATCTTGGTAATTTAGAACTATTCCGCAAAAACAATCTATTAAAGATCTTGTGCCTCCTGAGCAAGTAGTTTAAAATATTAATAATAATAAAAAAAAAACACAACAAAACAAGTTGTTTGTGTATACAATCCAAATGCACTATTGTTTCGTAAACATGATTATAAGAGGAAAATTATGAGTTATAATGTCTTACCATGTGTTTGGTATCTAGATGAGCCACCAGGCCAATATCAACCAAGGCCCATGTTAACTGATCCAGTGGGCCTGATTAAGTGCAAAATCCATAGTCCAAAGGGGGTCAAAAGTGCCAATCAACTGGTCAAAGTTGGCGCATGCAAGACACCTACCCTGGTATAAGTACGAGCCACTTGTCACGATGAGGATGCTTTGACCATGCAAAATCTAGGTAAAAAGGCAGATTTGAGGCACAGGGCTGGTAAGTCTCATGAACCATCACAAACCTACATTCTCTCTCTAAAAGTATTAAACACCCTGGTAAAATACTGACACCGCTCCATCAAGGGGTGATCCTGGTTGCCCAGGTAGTTCACCTGTGTTTTGCAGGTAACCGATTGCAGACCAGGTCCATCTTCACCAACACCGGCTCGTGGCCACTGCCAACGTCAGCAGTACCATATATTGTACCAACAATTTTGCGCTAGAAGGAGGGTCGTAGTGTCACATATAGAGTGAAAGAGAACGTGGATGCATCCAACCAGGAGATGATGCATGCGACAGAGCTGACCCTAGGAGACCAGAGACGGTATCATCCACGGCAAGGAGCCTCTCCTCAAGATGCACTAGGTCAGCAAGGCACCGAGAAATCCGGGGTTCAATGCCACAACCATCTCATAATTATCCACACAAGCCCGAGGAACCAGAATACTGGTCAGTAGGACCAGGTGAACTCATCAACAAGAACCTCCTCCCTCTTGGAGAACACGAGGTCATTCGACTTCGCCAAGCCCAGACCAAGTGGAGCAAGCAAGAAACATCCTAAGGCGTGCTGGTTTGGCATCCTCAGGTTATGCTGGAAACACTTAGGGAGTGGGAACTACGCAAGGCAATGACTTTTATGGTCCAAACCTGCCCACACCAAGCCGTTCAACCAGAGGTACCATGACCAGGTGGGACGTGCAGATAGACCACCACGACCGCCACGTCAGAAGGCGGTTGAATTACTCGTCACCACATCTTTTCCTCCTCACCATCATTCGGATCATCACACGTCGAATGGGGGACATTGCCAGATGAAGCTGGTAGGGGGTTCCTGAGGTAAGATATGCGAGTCCTGTGCGTCGAGAACAGGTCAGACATTCAGAACCTGAATCTCGAAGCAGAATCCGCTGGATATACATCACAGACTACCAGGCCTGGACATGCAACCAGGCCTGGACATGCAACCAGGCTGGACGGTCAGTTCATGATAGGCTTGGAAATCGCCTCTCAGCCTTTCAGAGGTTAGGAAACCAGATCCAATACAGGTCAACCCAGCACGGAGCTTCCCTGATCAAAACCACAATGCATGCAGCTGCTGAAATCAGGTTCCTTCCTCATCACCATTTAGTGAGGGAATTTTGAGAAGCCTCGATCACAAAAGGTTAAAATGCCAGCCACATTAAATTTGATGGTAACTGGGGACCCGAAGGATCATGTGGCCCTTTATGAGGGCATATGTATTTGCGAGAATTTACGGATGCAACCTGGTGTAAGTATTTTCCTACCACATTGACGGGAATTGCACAAGCCTGGTTTAGAAAATCCCCCCTGGTAGTGTTCATAAGCTTTCGTTGACCTGGCGGATCAGTTCAGAATCATTTTATAAGTGTAAAAGAAGAGAAAAATCTTCAGTTGAGCTTATGTTTGTAAAAGGGTAAGATGGAAAGTGTGCGTGACTATCTACCAGGTTCAATAAGGAGGCATAATGGTTTCCAGATCAAAACCTGACGTGGTAATCATGGCTTTGCAGTATGGTCTTAGACCAGGCCCCGTTCAGGACCACCTTACCAATCAAAGGTGGATACCCTGGCCCAGGCAATGCGAATCTCAGATGAGTATATCACCACTGGAGGAGTTCAACAAGACTTACGGCACCAGGTGGGACCGTAGCTCCAAAAAGGAGGAAAAGTCACCAGCCGCTGCCCAAAAATCAGAAAAGAAAGAGGGAGAAAAGAAAAGGAGAAAGCATCGCACATACCACCTATTTTCGAAAGTTTACCCCCCTCAAATACAGATAGGGGCAGTAATATATGCAACTCCAAAGGAGAAGGATAAATGGATCAAACCTCCCAAAAAGTCGAGGCTGAAAGGATCCCAATAAATACTGTGATTTCCATGAGTGTCCAGGCCACTCCACTGAAGATTTTTCCAGCTAAAGACAACATTGAAGACCTCATCAGAAAGGGATTCTTTCGCTCAGTACAAGAAATATGCCAAAGATCAAGAGAGAGAAAGACCAGGGTCAAAAGGAAGACAGATCAGAGCCCGCAAGGATATACCAGCCCAGGAGTGCCAATCAATGAATTTCTGTCATCTTTGCCCATCAGCCTCCAAGAAACATCTGAAAATAAGGTCAGAACAGCTAGTTGTTCCAATTCTTATCAGTCTGAATGTTTAGATATTCCTGAAATAGTTTTGGACCTCAAACTATAGGGGGCTGGTCCACACTCATAATGAATCCCTTAAATATGTCAGTCCAAGTATATGCAACCCCTAGTCATAAAGTCCTGATTGATGGGTTAGTTCTGTAAATGTCATTATTACCATGGTTTATCAAAAATTGGGATTACAAGATAAAAACATGGACCCAATCATCAGACCCAATAACAGTTCTCTGGAAGCCAATCCCTTCCTAAAGGTGAATTAATTACAGTCACCTTGGAGAATGAGAGTTTAGGTAGAACTGTAATGGTAGGTTTCAGGTGGTGGAAGCCTATTCACCTTAATAGCATCATTATGGGCAGAACATTCATGTTTGGGTCTGCCTTCGAGGTTAAGCATCTACATATCATCTATGTTTAAATATGTATCAGATTGTGGTAAAGTGCAGTGTTGAAAGGCTCCAAATACCACCAGGTCATGCCCAACTAGCCCTGGTAAAAACATCAAGGAAAGAAGATTCAGAAAAACTCCGAAGGCAGGTAGATTGATGATGGAGGCTTGGAGCTAATCCACAACCTTTGAAGAAGAGTGATTTAAGTCACAGGACCAGAACAACTCAGTCTCAAGAACAGCCTCAGTCTTCTACTGGACATTGATTGAATTGGACAGGGTAGCTCTGCACAACCCGTTTGAAGGCACAGAATTCATTTCCCCTCGTAGAAAACATGAACAGGATGTCAGATTGGATCAGACCTGGTGGCTCAGAAAGTGTGGACCTGATTAACCTCTCAAAACTCATGAGAAGTGTTTGCCTATCAGAATGAAAATGCCTGGATTGATCCTGAGGTAACTATCACACCACTTTCTCTGATCCAGCCAAGAAGCCTGTAAAGCAAGAAGAAGAACATTTCTCCACAGAGAAAATCAAGCAATTGAAGCAGAGGTCAACAAGTGCTAAATGCCAGGATTGGGAATTGTCACTTACCCCAGAATGGTTAAGCAAATGTTTATGGTCAAGAAACAAATGCACCTGGAGAATGTGTGTAGATTTCACGATTTGGATAAGCCTTGCCCAAAAAGATTGTATCCTCTACCACGATAGATCAGCTTGACTCAACCAGTGTCATGCCAGACCTCTCTTTCCATGATGCCTTTCAGGTTACCCACCAGATACACATGATCCACCTGACAAGCAAAAGACAGAGCTTTCATTCACTGTGGGTCTATAATACATCATGATGCCCTTTGGACTCGAAGAACCTGGTCACAATACCAGCCAATGATAGGACCAGGTCTTTGAGACTCAGAGGGGCCAGAAATCTGGAAGTATACATTGCATGATGCCATGTTAAAGAGTGTCAAATCAAGAAGATCATACTAAAGACTCACAGAAAACATTGCAAATTAAGAATAATACCAGGTTAACTCAATCCGAAGAAAATGTGTCTTTGGTGTAAGTTCTGAAAGTTCTTAGTTATGTTAAGCCAGAGAAGGAATACCCAATCCTGATAAACGTGAAGGCTGCACTAGACTTGCCAGAACCAAAAAGCATCAAGATATACAAAGGCTGACGAAGAATGGCAGCATTAATCCAGTTTATAGCAGGTCATCCGAGAAAGCACAACCCTTCTTCAAGATCCTCAAAGCAACAAAGAATGTCAACTGGGGACCAGAGCAGTCATAAGCTTTCAATCAGCTCAAAGATCACCTGACAAACTACAACCTAGCCAGGCCGCACCAGGTAGACCTTGTCCTGTATATCGCAGTAGTACAGACAGCTGTATGCAGTTCTACAAGAGAGCAGGAAAAGTTCACAACCGTTCTTTGAGTCATGCACTAAAGGGGCAGAGACCAGGTATTCCAATGATCGAAAAGAGCTCCTATGCAGTATGCAGTAATTATAGCACAGGAGATTAGGCACATACTTTGATGCTCACCCAATTGTTTTCTAAACTATCTCCCCTTAGAAAAAGTCTCTTGAAAAGCTGGAAAAAATCAGGTCGATTGACAAACTGGGCACTTGAACTAACTGTTTTTGATCAGTTTTCAGCCTAGACAGCCATTAAAGCATCAAGCATTTGGCACTATTCTACAGAATGCTCATACCATCGGAAGGAAGAAATCTATACAGTATAGATCCCTAAGGGTTGTAGGACGTGGGCCCGCCTCTCAGCGTATAGCAGGGCGGCGGCTTGGTACTACATCGAGGTGCTTTGCGTGGCTTGAACCACGGAATCCCAGCACGTGAGTGCGTTGGGGTAGTGTTGTCGTAATTGAGGAGTCGCCACGTGCCTAGAAAGGTTATCCGACGCGCACGAAATCGTTGGCCAAACAATGTCCCCACGTCCAATCAAGTAACCGTCGTGTTCGGGACATGGTACGAATCAGATCTGTAACCCAATTCGCCCGCATGTACGGCCTCTATTCGGTCTCATTGCAAATCTCATCATCATGATTATTGAATGCACATAACTTAACGTTTTTTAGCACTAGAAGCGAACTAACCCTAGATTACTATGAAAAGCGTGTTACTATTATGCACAAAGATACCTAACCTGAAATTGTTGACCACTTTGGTATAATCTGTAAAAACGTGCTTAAAAACAGGTTGTCCATAGTTAATCGATTAAAGTGATTCAAATAATTCCGGTCCTTGTTTTTAGAAAACATATATACAAAGTTATACATTAATGCAATATCAATAAGATGAAGTGCATAAACTTCAAGTATATGCAAAAACTCATCTTACCCAAATCTGCAAAGAAAAACAAAATTAGTTTGAAAACGCAATGAAAGCGAATCCTTTGCTCTTGAATCGCTACATGAAAACAAAGAAAACAAATGTTGTCCTATAAAACGCAAGCGCAATGGATCTTTCGCCTTCAATTGCTATCAGAATTAAAGAATTGTAGTATTGACAATGAATAATAATAATGAAATGAAAACCAAAAACCAATGAAACCTTGCAAACTTGTGAAAACACACATATACATGAACAAGTTAAGAGTGATTTTCTACATGCTTTAATGTATATTAAAAACTCGTAACAATGTTAGTCAATATTAAAAGAAAGTGAAGAGATTATTTGTGAGTAATCTCTACAGAATTCAACCTTTGTTATCGCTTGTGATGTCGAAGAGAATGCATGCTTTGAACTTAAAGAAATGTATAATGTGTTTTGAGTGTTTTTTTTAGAGAGAGAGAAGAGTATGCGTAGAAGCATAGTGATGTCGGGAATGAGCAAGGCAAGAGCTATTATTTATAGGCGCGAGGCAAAAACGGAAGCAAAAAACCTCCGTATTATACGCCTCAGGATGAGGCGTATATACGCTCATGAGGAGCGTATATACGCTCATGAGGAGCGTATATACGCTCAATACTGAGCGTATATACGCTTCTTGCTTTCCATTAAATTTTTTGCCAATGAGTTAGCTAATACGCTGGTTGAGAGCGTATATACGCTCCTTTAGCGTATATACCGCTCAGCTTTCTGCGTATACGCTCAACGATTTCGATATTCTTTCCAAAAACCTCAAAATATTTCGATTCCTCGATTTTATCGTGATTCCCTTGATTCACGCACCTAGACACCCCTTGTCTGCCAAGCAAGATTTCTAGAATGTTCTAGAAGGTTCCACATATTCTCCGAGTATTTTCCTAATTATTCATTATTTTCTGCGTATTCTGCGTATTTAAACATTGCAAAATTCATCAGAAAATCATAGAATAAATCAGAAAAATAATTTAAAAATAATTGCGATTCAAAAAATGTGACGCGACATGATGAAAATCAAAAAGCATGAGAATCGCAGTGTAATCGTTTGAAAACCTTTGAAACCTCTTTGAAACCTTTGAGTAAAATCGAAAAATATGTTGCCTTGTGAATGTACCTTGTGCTCAATAGTCCGAGTTACGACCTCACGTATTCCAACTTTCGTGAGTTCAAAGATCGGTTTCTGTATGTCGAAAACAAACGCAGACCGGTATGTTCATCAGATTACTCATTTGGGAACACATTTTCATGTCTACAGAAGCCCCCACTTTGCTAGTCTGAAGAGACGATAGTCCCTCGTAAGACGAAAGTCAAAGTATCGATTGGGACGGAGAAGCAACTCAAAACGTTCTGCGACCTGAGTTACCTTTCGCGTACCCTGCAAAACAAATGTTAGTTGTTTTGCCTTTCCGCCCACTGCGGTGTTATGCCCTGGAGAGCCCTTGATCCTCGGTGTGGTTTCTCCATACGGCTGACCTTGGCTTTTCGGAGAAAACGATGATGCCGACTCTGTCGAAATGGCTGATTCCTTCAGAGAGTTCCCTACGCTGACCTTGGCTTTTCAGGAAGAAAGAGGTGATGAATCACCTTCGGAAGCGCCTCGTCGTAGGTGGCTTTCCCTACGGCTGACCTGGCTTTTCGGAAAAGAAGGATGTAATGCCTCCCTACGGCTGACCTGGGCGTATTCGGAGAAGTAATTAGGTTCCGTTGAAGCCCTCTTCCTTTCGGAAAGTTCCCCTACAGGCTGACCTTTAGCTTCCGGGGAGAGTTTGATGTATATGCCTTCCTACGCTGACCTTGCTTTTTTCGGGAAAAAGTAATGTACGTTCCGTTGGAAGCGCCTCGTTCCTTCGGAAATTCCCCTACGCTGACCTTGGCTTTCTCGGAGAACGTTGCTACTAGCAAACAATCGCGTATAGCGATAATGTCCTATAGGCGTGAGAAAAAATTTATGTGTGTATGCGGAATGTTCTGGTGCGGAGAAAATTCCAAAACCCGAAGAATCGCGGAACTTCTTGAGCGGAGAAGATTCCAAAACCGAGAGATGCTGACGAAATTCTATAGCGGAGAAATTTCCAAAGACCCGGAGATTGTCGACTTGAGATTGTCTGTAGCGAGAAATCCATAAGACCCATAGATGCTGGGCGAGTTTTCGTTAGCCGAAAATCTAGACCCGAAAGATGTTTTATGGAACTTCTGGAGCCCAAGATAGTGTGAGGTAGCCCCAAGTTCTGAAAGCTTGTCATGTGATGCTTCGCTGTATGTATGTGATTTTCACTACACGAAGCTTAAATGTATCTGAGCCTTGTTTGTGAATGTATGCATAATGGGCTTGCCTTCCGTAATGGTGACAGCCATCGTCATTCTCCAGAATTATGCCTAGTGGTATCGCTTCATAAACTCAGGAGATGGTATGGGACTGGAGTGCACCCTCAGTAAATTAGGAACACTTAGCCTTTGACCACTACGGTTGTATGATATGCAAACTATTATGAATGTATTGAATGCACGTATTGTCTTGTATACTTAACTTATGGTATATGCATGTATCGTTTTTGTATGTACGTATGTGTTTATGATGTATGCATGTTGTGTTTAGCAAGCGACTCATGGGAGGCACCGACTTCCTCCCCAAAAACAAAACAAGAACAAATGACAATCTTACGAGTCCGTTTGATGTTGTGAAAGCATCATGATTAGCCGAAACAACAATTCGTTACCCCGAATCTTCGCAAATATGGCGAAAATAGGCAAGGCATTCTCTAATCTGAGAAAGGCAATTCGAAATGAGCAAACATGCCGGTATATGACGTATATACGCTATTGAGGAGCGTATTACGCTGCTCCCTGCTATATAACGCTCATGAGAGCGTATATACACTCTTGTTTGTATATCTTTCCTAAAATTTTTGGCAAGTTTTGTACGACCAATGCTGCGTATTATAGTATATGGAGCGTATATACGCTCCTGGACCAGCGTATATACGCTCCAATCCAGCTATAATACGCTCAAGCTGAATGCTTTCGGCTTCAATTTTGCAGTGTATTATAAATATAGACGTAGTTTTTGGACTTATGCACCTCGAAAACCGTACTCACGTCTCTTTACTAGCAAACCTAAACACTTTGTTCTCTAAGTATCATTAGAACATGCTCGAAGGTGATTTCGCTCTGGACTCATGATACGTGATCTCTCTACACGGTCAAAGGCGACATCGTGACATCATGCCAATGTTTTCTGACGTTCAGGTTCGTGAAAAATTGATATTGCCTTTTACTTGCTGCTATAATGTTTTGGAATCTCGCACTCATATCCTTTTGCTTAATAATAATGAAATTACACCATTCCTGAAGAATTAATGCCATAATGGTTGGCATGTGG
>SNQN01012532.1:0-14303 GCA_008642245.1 Bassia scoparia
ACTTCCCGTAATTTTCTATTTTTTTGTGTTGCAATTTATTTGAGATTTACTTTTAAAAAATTGATTTTTTTCCCTTTAGTATAAAAAATCAATGCTTAATTTTTTGGTATTTTAGTTTTTTTCTTCCCTAATTCATTTCGTCTTTGCAGATTTTTTTCCCCTTAAATGATCTTATAGATCTTTTTCGATTATTAATTATATGTATTTTACTCTAAATTCAAAAAACACTACTTCCCCTTTTTTCTATATAGTTTTTTCTAAAAATTATTCTAAATTTAAATGTAATCTTCCCAATTCAATGCATTAGTCAATTGCATATAAAATAGAAATTTTATTGATTATTTTTAATTTACAATTTGACGTGAGTGTATTGCACATATTCCCCTATTTTTCTCCCCTATAATTTCTAATTTACAGTGTACATGAATGCATTTTTACATTACTTCTAATTTATGTAATGTATTTCTAATTTTTTTGTACTCCGTTATAATTTTAGATAAATTTAATATTATTTTGACAGTGTTTAAATTTGTATGACACGTAGAATTGATAAAGCTTTGTAATTCAATTAAAATGTGTACCTGGTTTGACTAATGGGAATAGTGTGATGCTTGAAGAAATGAAGAACACTGAATCTTCAAAAAACTTATTTCGTAAATGAAGAATACAAATGAAGAATGGAGAACAACAATTTATTTTTGATTATTTTAAGTTTGTGAGATTATTATGTTTCTTTATAAAGAGGTATATTGTAATTTTATTATTTTTTCCTCACTCAATTATTGTTATTTATGTAATTAAATTTATTTTGGGTATTTTTTTGAATTAGGCTTTGAATGGTGATTAATTGATTCTGTTTTATTTGTCAGTTTCTTTCGGTCAAATTGCTAATAGGCTTTGAATGGGTGATTAATTGCTAATACTACCATTTAATTTTTTTATAGCAATTTTTTGAATTAGGTGATAATTTTGGGTGATTTCAATTTTATTATTTTGACAAATTTGACTTTTAGTAGTTGAATGGGGTTTGATCATTTAGGGTGGTATCTTTGTAATTATTATGATTTGAGGGGTGGTTGAGTAATTTCCAAGGGGGACACCATTGCTCCCCCCTTGGCTTATATAATAGAGATGTAGAGTTGTGAATTGTATTACTCCCTCCGTTCCTTGAAATTCTTACCATACACTATTTGGGTGTAAAATATAAAAACTAATATAATATGAGAAGTGAGGTTCAAAAGTAGATTGGATTGGAGAGAGAAACAAATAAAATTACATTTTTTAATATACATGAGTGTATTGCAAGTGGTATGATGGGTTCCACATAGTAGACCACCACATTTAAAAAAATAATATAAAGTTTCCTAAAATGGAATAAAGTGAGAGTGGTTGAAACTTTAAGTAACGTCAAAATGAGGAAAGTGGTAGGAACTTCAAGGAACGGAGAGAGTATACTAGATTAGCACCTGTGCGTTGCACGATTTATATATGAAATAATTTGTTTTTTTAAAAAAAAATAATTAAAAGAAACATTATTTAAAAAAAAAGAAAACATTACAATTTACAACTCAATAAAATAAATTATTCAAATTTCAAATTACAACAGCTTAATGTATTTGTTATTTTGCAACATATAACCTTTTAATGTTTAACGTTAATAAATTTTTAGCTTTTGAGGGAATTTTTTTGAAATTTCAAATTTCTACAACCGCTTAATGTATTTAGAAGACACCCCCAAAGGTCGGATTATTTTGAAATAATCGAAGGGTCGGTTTATTTTTGGAAGACCAATGAAAGGTGAGATTATTCTTGTTAATATTTTTTTTAAAAAATGACATTGTTTTCAAAATTTAGAGATAAACCTTGGATTTTTATTTTCCACGGCACATTTATTAACTTATCATCATTATTAATATATGTTTTTCCTTTTTAATTCAATCATCAAATAAGGGAAGTTGGGAGGGAAAATTGAGAAGGTAAAATAGAAAGGTGGGAATTGCTTTAGTAATAGTTATAGATTGATAAGTTGACTTGTGAGGTTATTCGCCCTGTATTGGCAGTATTTGGCATATACAAGTCAATAATAAGTAGTCATGTGATTAGCTGAGCCTTTTATAACTTGCTTTATTATTCACTTAAGTTGCAAGTTGTAGCTTTATTTTGGCACTTGGTAGGAGGCTGCAAATCATGATATATACTTTACTTGGTATAAGTCAGTCGTATAACATGCTGCAACTTATTGAAAGTTAAGAGTTGGCAAATTACGGTGGGAGTAATTTACATGTTAGATCACGAACGTCTATAGAAAGACTATACAAGTGTGTTCTTAGATACTGTTGGTACAATATATGGTACTGTTGACGTGGCAGCGGCCAACGAGCCGGTGTTGGTGAAGATGGACCTGTTCTGCAATCCGGTTACCTACAAAACACAAGTGAACTACCCTGGGGCGACCCAGCAACAGCCCCTTCGATGGAGGTGTCAGTATTTAACCAGGGTATTCAATATCTTTAGAGAGAGAATGTAGGTTGTGTTTGTTCATGAGAACTTACCAGCCCTTGGTGCCTCAAATCTGCCTTTTATACCTAGATTTGCATGGTCAAAGCATTCTTAATCGTGACAAGTGGCTCGTACTTATACCAGGGTAGGTGTCTTGCATGTGCCCAACTTTGACCAGTTGATTGGCACTTTTGACCCTCTTTGGACTATGGCATTTTGTACTCAATTCGGCCCACTGGATTAGTTAGCATGGGCCTTGGTTAATATTGGGCCTGGTGGCTCAATAGATACCAACAACTAGCCCCCATCCAGGCCTGGTTATGTCAGGAGGACTTTACCAGGTCCTGGATTTAATAAATCATTGAACCGTGTCAGCTCATTTTTTACCAGGGGGTGGCCCTGGTTCATTAGTGATTCTTTCTGAGACCATGTAACTTTTCCAGTTTACCAGGCAAACCTTGATTAATGAGCGGTTTTAATTTGTGGCAGTTCGTTTTTTCAGAACTTTATTGCCACGACATCATTACGCACCTGTTAGTGGGCAGTTAATGCGTTTGCGTGCGGATTAAGTGACGGTTACCTCTCCTGTATTTATGGCGGGTCACTTCCATCCGTTTCTCTTTTAATTCATTCTTTCAAACCTTCAAAAATTTTAGAAAGTGCAAAAAGGAAACACAAAGAACAAACCTCTCTAGACTCGAAACACATTCTCAGAACAACGAGATTTCTAGCAATTCTTCCTGGCAATTGCAGCCCTTGTTCGTGACAAGCTCATTGGGAGACCATTTTCCTGTTCTTGATCAAGTGCTATTGTTCCCACTTTTCCATCAATCAGGTAATTTCTCTCCCCCTTCCTTGCTTGAATTCAACTTGCATGCATTCCAGTTATTAGCTTTTCCTTGGTTCCGTCTAGAATAGTTTGTAATTTTGCTTTGTTTTTTCCCTTTTGCATTCTTTGGGCTTGTGGTTTGAACAATTTAGAATGTCGGAGGAGTATAGCGATTCCCAAAATAGGTCTGAGGGTTCAGTTGCCCTGACTGATGAAGAACCCAGTGAGGACTCCCAGCCATTGATAAGACGGTCTAGAAACCAGCCTGATAGGAGCGTGACTTCTTGGCCTGATGTGGATTTAAAAGGAAGAATTCCAAGAAAATCCAAGAAACGAGCAAAAACGTGTATGATAGTGTTTAAACAATAAAAATAACTTCAAATCTTGGAAAAGACTCGAAGATCTTAACTCACCAAGTGGAACCAGCCCCTAAAAGAGACAACCGACCTAGTAGCTAATCAAGTGAATTTCCGGACCAACCACAAAACTCACAAGGTTTTCTCTGAATTAACAAAGAAGAATTTTAACACAAAATAATCTGAATTTTATTGAAGAGTTTCGAACCTATTTATAATACAAGCTAATATCTAAAACTAATTAAGATATTTATGAAAAGATAGGAATCTTATCCAAAAATATCCTAACTAACATTATCCTAAAATATCTAAATCTAATTACATCAAAATATCCTAACAAAATCTGGAAAATCCTAACTAACTAACACGGAAACCCTAACCGACCTAATCTAATCTAAACACGGAAATAACAAAAACACGGAAATAGGAAATCCTAAGATATTTATCCTAATATCCTAACTAATTATTAAATATCCTAACAAACTAACAAATATTCTAACAAACTAATCTAATCTATCATAATTCGGCCAACTAATCTATTACAACCGAGTTATTTTTCCAGATTATTCTCCAAGCCGAGATTCCTTTCCAAATATGTAACCACTTGAAAGCAATTATCCTGAATATTATTGTTTATCTCCAAATCAATAGGATAATTTTCCAGAATAGCCAATGAATCCTCATCATTCTCTCCCCCTTTGAAGAAATTTGCCCTCAAATTTTGGTCGGAAAAGTAAGGGGAAAGATCACCAACGTTGAAAGTAGTACTCACATTACCATATTCAGGTGGAAGATCAATCTTGTAAGCACTCTCTCCAACTTTCTGAAGGATCTTGAACGGTCCAGCAGCCTTAGGCTTCAGCTTGTTCTTCCTCTCATTTGGAAAACGTTCCTTCCTCAAATGCAACCAAACCAGATCACCAACTTGAAAAGAAGGTTGTGTGCGCCACTTATTTGCCCTTGTCATGTACTTGTGATTCATCTTTCAATTCGATCTTTGACTGTTTATGAAGTTTCAAAAACTCCTCAAGCCTATCCTTAGCAGTTGCATGTATCAAGCTCCCCTTTGGAATAGGGGCAAGCTCCAATGGTAGATAAGGGTTCACTCCATACACAACCTCAAAAGGAGATTTAGAAGTTGTACTAGAATGACTCCTATTGTACGCAAATTCAGCATGTGCGAGCTTAACATCCCAATTTTTGAGTCTTGTTGACCAAACCCCTAAGAATGGTCTCCAATGTTCGATTTGTCACCTCAGTTTGGCCATCAGTTTGTGGATGGTGAGAAGTGCTAAAGAGAAGCTTCGTACCAACCAATTTCCATAGAGTGCGCCAAAAGTGACTTAAAAACTTCGTGTCCCTATCAGAAACAATGCTCAAAGGTAATCCATGTAAACGAACAATCTCCTTGAAATAAAGATCTCCAATATGAGTAGCATCATCTGTTTTGTGGCAAGGAACAAAGTGTGCCATTTTCGAGAAACGATCCACCACCACCATGATTGCATCCTTACCTCGTTGAGTTCGTGGTAGAGCCACAATAAAATCCATACTCACACTTTCCCAAGGTGTAGAAGGAACAGGCAAAGGAGTATACAAACCCTTGTGGAACGTTTTCTTGGACAATTGACATGTACTGCATTGCTCCACAATCTTTTCCACATCCTTCAACATCTTTGGCCAATAGAAGTGTTCTTGCAAAATATCCATGGTTTTGTGAACCCCAAAGTGACCAGCAAGACCACCACCATGCCCCTCACGAACCAAAAGCTCACGAATTCCACACTGAGGAATACAAAGTTTGTTACCCTTGAAAAGAAAACCATCATGTAATGTGAACTCACCAGAAGGGCTTGCAAGAATCTTGGAAAAAGTAGGATCCGTTTGATAGTATTCTTTGAGGACTTCGAAACCCAACACTTTAGTTTCCACCATAGCCAATAAATAATTCCTCCTTGAGAGTGCATCAGCTACCACATTCGTTTTGCCCTCCTTGTACTTTGCATGGAATGTGAAAGATTGCAAGAACTCAACCCATTTTGCATGCCTATGATTCAACTTTTGCTGTCCATTGATATACTTCAAAGCCTCATGATCAGAATGCAATATGAAAGGCTTAGGACGCAAGTAATGTGACCAATGATTAAGAGATCGAACAATAGCATAGAACTCACGATCATAATTGGAATATTTCAGCTTAGCACCATTCAACTTCTCACTAAAGTATGCAATAGGTCGCTTTCTTGAATTAAAACTCCTCCAATGCCGACACCACTTGCATCACATTCAACCTCAAAAAGCCTCGAAAAATCTGGTAGAGCAAGAATAGGTGCATGGCAAAGCTTCCTCTTGACCGTCTCAAAAGCTTGTTGAGCCTTAGGGTTCCATTCGAACTTCTCACCTTTCTTTGTCAAAGCAGTAATAGGCTCCATAATTGTTGAGAAATTCGGAATAAAACGCCTATAGAAACGCCTATAGAAACTTGCAAGGCCATGGAAACTTCGAACCTCATGAACACTAGTAGGCGCCAACCATGTAGAAATGGCTTCAACTTTCGAAGGATCAACATGTATCCCCGCACAAGAAACAATGTAACCAAGAAAAGTGATACTAGACACCATAAACTCACACTTCTCAAGCTTCCCATACAATTTCACATCCCTCAATTTCCCAAAGAGTAATCTCAGATGATCCAAATGTTCAACTTCATTCTTGCTATAAATCAGAATATCATCTAAATACACCACAATGAACTTGTTAAGAAAGGGACGGAGTACCTCATTCATGAGTCGCATGAACGAACTAGGGGCGTTGCATAGACCAAAGGGCATCACCATCCACTCGTATAACCCTTGCTTAGTCTTGAAAGTCGTTTTCCATTCATCCCCTGCACGAATCCTCATTTGATGGTAACCACTCCGCAAATCAATCTTGGAAAAAATCATAGCACCATGGAGTTCATCCAACATATCTTCCAAACGAGGCATTAGGAATCGATACTTGATTGTGATGTTATTCACGGCCCTAGAATCAATACACATACGCCAAGAACCATCTTTCTTTGGCACAAGCAAAGCTGGAACGGCACAAGGACTCATACTCTCACGAACATAGCCCCTATCAATCAATTCTTGAATTTGTCTTTCAAGTTCTTGGCTTTCTTGAGGATTGCACCTATAAGCAGGCTTGTTTGGAAGAGGTGCTCCGGGAATCAAATCAATGGCATGCTCAATACCCCTCAAAGGAGGTAATCCCTTAGGCAACTCATCAGGAAACACATCTTGAAACTCATCCAACAACTCAAGTAAACGCTTATTAGAGTGCGTGATTGGATTAGTAACTAAGCTATGTTTGACAACAAGAAGATATCCTTTCTTTTCAGCATCAAGTTCCACAAGAATATCTTTAGAGTTAAGGAGTAAGATACCTTTGTCTTGTTGTGGGAGACCTTTAGGGTTTGGCTTCTTTGTGCTAGGATGCAACTTGTACTTCTTTCCATCCAAAGAAACCGTATACACATTAGACTCTCCATCATGAATCACCTTCCTATCAAACTGCCATGGTCGTCCAAGAAGGAGATGACAAGCACTCATTGGCAAGATATCACACCAAATCTTATCTTTGTATGGACCTATGGTGAAAGGAACCAAAGATTGTTGTTGAACCTGCAATCCACATGAATCATCGACCCAACTCAACTTGTAGGGTTTAGGATGTGGTCTCGTTTCAAGATTCAATTTGTCCACCATTGCTTGAGACGCCACATTAGTGCAAGATCCACTATCAATAATGACACTACAACCCTTGTCTTGAACAAGTGCAATAGTGCGGAAAAGTTTCTCCCTCTGAAGATCGTCTTCCCCCACATTAGAGTGCAAGATTCGCCTTATAACAAGCATTTGAGCGTCATCATTGGTGAAACAATCCAATTCTTGATCAAGATTGTCATTGGAAAGGTCTTCTTGAACGATTTCTTGGTCCAAAAGCTCAGCTTCTTGAAATTCTTGGATCGTCAAAGCTTTCTTGTTCGGACAATCCCTCTTGAAATGGCCTCTTCCATGACAATTGAAGCACTTCCTTCTATCTTTCTCATCAGGGCTTTCTTGAATAGTGGATGATGGATTCCCCTTCGAAATTGGAGTGGAAGTAGGAACACTAGAAGATATCGATGAGGATTGAGCCCCCTTGAAAGTAGGTCGTTGAGTGTATGCAAGATTGCGTTCTATCTTTTCTGCCTTGTGACACATATCCTCAAAATCAACAAAGTGTGCAAGATCAAGCTGATTAGATATGTACCTCTTCAACCCTCTTTGGAAACGTGCCATCTTTTGTGCTTCTTTTTCCGCAATGTCACAAAGAAGAGTGAGTCTTTCAAATTCTTGCAAGTATTCACGAACAGATTTGTTGCCTTGAATCAAAGAAGACAACTTGAGGTAGTTCTGATGATCGAAATCCCTAGGAACAAATTTGCGCATGATTTCCTCCTTCAATTGCTTCCAAGAACATATAGGGTATTGTTGGTTTTGATGGCGTTGAGCTTGCACATGGTCGAACCATAAGGATGCATGCTTCGTCAATCTTAGGATTGCCACCCTGCAACTAGTAACATCATCATATTCCTTAAAAACAAAGAAACGATCTAGTTGTCTTACCCAATTGTGTACTTGTTCAGGATCCAAAGAACCATCAAATTCAGGAACATCTGTAATTCGTAGATGCTTGAGATCATCATGTCTAGGTGGACGTTCCTTCTCGTCCTCATCTGAACTCTTGAATTGCTCATAATACCCCGAATCTTTCTTTTTACCAACGTCTTGCATGGCATCAAGCCTGCCGGTTAAAACATTGATGGAACTATTGACACTTTCTTGATTGGATTCAAAACTATTCATCTTGGTGTCAAAACTATTCATCTTGGTATGGAGAGTAGCAATAGCCTTGAGAATATCATCTATTCGTGGATCCATGACAAAAAAATTCTGGTGAAATTGGCACAAAAACGTGAAAGATTCCCCGAAGAATCGTTGGCTCTTGATACCAAATTGATGTGGATTTAAAAGGAAGAATTCCTCAGAAATCCAAGAAACGAACAAAAACGTGTTTGATAGTGTTTGAACAATAAAAATAACTTTAAATCTTGGAAAAGACTCGAAGGATCTTAACTCACCAAGTGGAACCAGCCCCTAAAAGAGACAACCGACCTAGTAGCTAATCAAGTGAATTTCCGGAACCAAACCACAAAACTCACAAGGTTTTCTCTGAATTAACAAAGAAGAATTTTTAACACAAATAATCTGAATTTTATTGAAGAGTTTCGAACCTATTTATAATACAAGCTAGTATCTAAAACTAATTAAGATATTTATGAAAAGATAGGAATCTTATCCAAAAATATCCTAACTAACATTATCCTAAAATATCTAAATCTAATTACATCAAAATATCCTAACCAACCTAACTAAATCTGGAAAATCCTAACCGACTAACTAACACGGAAAATCCTAACTAACACACGGAAACACGGAAATAAGCAAAAACACGGAAATCTGGAAAATCCTAGATATTTATCCTAATATCCTAACTAATTATTAAATATCCTAACAAACTAACAAATATTCTAACAAACTAATCTAATCTACAATAATTCGGCCAATCTAAACAGTTACAACCGATTTATTTTTCCAGATTATCCTCCAAGCCGAGATTCCTTTCCAAATATGTAACCACTTGAAAGCAAATATCCGGAATATTATTGTTTATCTCCAAATCAATAGGATAATTTTCCAGAATAGCCAATGAATCCTCATCATTTTCACTTCCCGTCGACGGCGACGGCGACATGTTGAGCGGCGTTTTACTTCCCGTTGATGGCGACAGTCGGAAACAACATTTGAAGGCCGAGAAACAATTTTTTTAAAAAGAAAAAGAAAACTAAAGAAGAGAAATGCAGATTAAGAAGATAAAAGAAAACTAGTTTTATGAAAATTGAAAAAAATGCAGGAGAAGGTGGATGAAGTAGAAGGGTTTGACAAGAAAATGAAGAATGGTGATGAAAAAAGAAAATAATAGAGGGGCAATATAGTAAATAACTAATATAGATGTAATTATGCCTATCTTTGTCCCATATCAATGCCAAACAATGGATGGGGAATTCTCAATCCTTATCCTCATTTACAAATCCTTATCTCGTTCCCTACTATTATCCCTATCCTTATCCCCATAACATACCAAACACCCCCTATACATAGTGGGGTCGAGTCGGTCGGATACATGAACATTCTATWYTAGACCGTGCAAATCCATTTGGTTGATGTCCTTTACATGCTCTTCAGTATCGCATTATCTCACACCCTTCAAACGGGTATGACCGCGCTCACCACGGGGAGTGCAAATCCACACATCACAAGACCAAGGAGTATGGGTGATAGTGATACAACGCTACTCGTGAGCTACTCGAGATCCTCTTGGTCAAAGCTCGGCTCGACTCGAGATGCAACGAGTCGAGTTGAGCAGCGATGAACTTGACTCGGAAAGCTCGTGAGGCTCGATTTTTTTTAATATATATGTACATATCTATAAATATAAACTAAATTTTCAAAAAAAATTTAAATATCTCCTAAAAAAATTAAATAAAAAAAGTTTAGGGAAATGGTCTGGTATAACTTGGTTGCATTTTTGGAAGGAAGTGTTGATAGGGTCAATTTCAATAGGGCATATCTCTCAAACTACTTGGATTTTTGAGGTGAAAGCTTGTTCAACGATCTTTCCAATGGTAGGTCATACACTTGATTTGGTGGAGTAACGAAAAGTTATGATCGTTTCAAATTGGGGTGTTTGAACTAATAAAAAGGTAGAAAGAAGATGTGAGAAGTTCCCGAATCGAAACATTGTAGAAATGCAATGGTTGAGAAAAGGAGCAAGTTTGAGGAATGTTATAACACTTGCGGGCTTAATATTTGGTCTACAATGGATGAGTCGAACTCGAGTTTGAGCCGAGTTTCGAGTCATACGAGACGAGTTTTGAGTTGAGCTCGAACTTTGATTGAGTTTTTGGTCGTGTTTCGAGTCGAGCTCGAGCCTGAGGAAATGCAAACGAGTCGAGTTTGAACTCGAAGAGTTTTTGAGCCGAGTTCGAGCTTGTGTTTTCCTTATCGAGTTCGAGTTGAGCTTAATGATACTCGAGCTCGACTCGGCTCGTAATCAGCCTACCAGAGAGGTTCCACCTCAACGGCAATAAGGGGAGTAGTCCGTTAACTTTATATAGGGATCTCAACTCTTTAATTCTTTCGATGTGGGATTTATCACCACAACACTCCCTCTTAATTTCAACGTGGGATAACACATTCACTCACATGTGGGTATGTGGGTTGTTCACAGGCTCAACACTCCCCCTCACATGTGAGTTGTTCGTAAGTTGGTCCAAATCAATCACACCCAAYCTGGCTCTGAAATCATTATTCATCAAAACTGTGTTTGGGGTAGAATCGTGTTTGGGAGAAAATTGTGTTGTCCATTATTCATCAAAACTTAGGTATTTATACAACCTAAGATCAACAGTAAGATGGAAAAGAATCTTCCCATAATATAAATTAATATGATTCTATCCTTAACACCTCTATGATCTTACCGCACACCTTCCTTTCTTGTCATCTAAAAATTTATCTTACATTCAAACCATTGCAAAAGATTTCCCCTTAGCTGTCTTCAAGGTAAGATGCACGATAATTACCCGAATAATTTCCATCTCGATTTCCCTACGATCAGAAAAAGATTTTAAACGAGTAGATGGAGAAAGAAAACATGCCCAAATGTCTTGGTGTGAAGGGGTTAAGAAAGTACTGAAACAGTAGGATTTGCAAGAGAGTAGGCTCTCGTCGAGGGAGTCAGATGGAAAATCTATGTGAATGACTATCGGAATACACTTTGGTTCATATAGTCGACCCACATATGGATTAAAAGGATCTGATCGATGATCGAATTGATTTAGTTGTATCAAATTTAGATTAGTTTTCAACAATACTCAAAGAGTTAAATAATTTAATTGAGAATATGAAACCATGGTCATGTTACAGAATGTGGCAGCATAAAAGGGAAGATATTGAGGGCACCAAAGCTTTCTTTGTTGCGGTGGGTAAGAGAGGAAAGGGAAAGGGGGTTTTACACTATGTGTTTGCTTTGCAAGGAGTCTTTAGTTAGATCATTGCAAGTAGCTGTTGTTTATTCGATTACATTCTTAAGTACGAATTCACCTATTTGACATTGGCGCAGCATAACAAGAAATCTTACAGCTGATTTGTCAAGAATATGCTTGTCATAATCAGGTGTAGTTGAAATGTCCAAGTTTACTCGTGACTAGGTGAGGACATACATATTACTTAGGCTTCATTTCATTTACTTCTAGTTGCTATGGTTGGCATCAATTCATCTATCATGTTTGTTCAAAATTTTTGGTCAAACTCTGAAGAATTGGATCATCTAGGAACCTTTGAGTATTTTACAGCAAAATGGAAAACAATCCCTTAACACAAATGTAGCATCGTTAAGTGGACATCTTGATGCTTGTGATTTGCCTTAGTAAGAAATGGAAATAAATCAATCAATAAGAACTCTTATTGCTTGGATTCAGTCACTTCCTTGTGAACATAATCATCATGAGTATAAAACCAATATGAAAATTGCTGTCGTTAATTCAGTTTTGATTCTTGATACTATACTTGGTCATTTCTTTGCTACAACTAATGGTTAGATTTGTGACAATGATGTTTGGTGTATCAAATCCATCAGTTTCTTCTGAAGAGACAGAAGAAGACACAAGCAGGGCTAGCTTTACTCGTAACTAATTAATTATTCAACAACTTTATAAAGTGAACAGATCTTATTCAGCCCTCAACAACCAGACAGCCACTCTGTACAGGTTTAAGAGTCCCCGCACTATCATTTCGTCCTAAGCAAGAATCATCTATGTGTTTGATAGTTTCTATATTTAGGCCATGTTGGGTACATAAAATGAAAAAGAAAGGAAGGGAAGGGATAAGGGAAGGAGACAAGTTCGTTGTTAGATAACATGTTGGGGGGGGAAAGGGAGGGATCATTTTCTTCTTAATAAGACATATTCCCTAAAAATTGGGAGTTTTGGAGAGAAAATGGAGCTCATTATTTCCTCCACTTCTTCCCCTTTCTTCCAATTTGTTATCCAAGCATGATCTTAAGGTTTCACTTCTATTTTTTTTATTTTCCAGAAGCCTGTAATAGAGGTTCTCGAAATACCAAGTAAAAAGCATTAAATTCTATTGGCTTCTTGTGTTCAAGTGCATTTTGTGAAGAGCAATATGGTGACACTTCAGAGCTAGCCTTCAAAAGGGTCCATTCCAACATCTGTTTTACACTTGGTGGGAAGTTCGGCGTGAAATATTGTATAGCCAGCTAGTATGTGTACTGATATAAGATATGAAATGTGTAACATGTCTAGCATATTTTGAAATAAAGGTTCCTTTTATTCGCATATAATAGAGTGATTGAAAGGAAAATTTTATCATTCTCTCTTCCTCCATCTCTTTTCCTGTTCCATTTGTATATCTCAACAGATTTAACATGTTTAATAATATCCCTCCGTTTTTTTTAGTGTCATACCATTATGTGAACGGTTTTTTAAGAGTTGATTGAGTTGAATAAAATGTGAGTAAGTTTGGGAAAAAGTTGATAAGTTATGTAAAAAGAGTAAATGCGAATGAAATTTATGGAAATATAAATTTGTGAAAAGATTGGGTAAAGTAATGAAAGTTGATTTTTCTTAGAAGGGGGTAAGTCATTAATGTTAGAGTAAATAAGTAGGTAAAATGTGAAACAGTTATTTTAGATTGGTTTGGAATAACTATTTAAAACATCCCAAATAAGAAACTGAAACAGACTAAAAAAAATGGAGGGAGTATAAAATAGAAGGAAAAAAAGGAGGAAAAGGAAGGAGACAAGCTCCTTGTTTTGGATATTGTGGGGGAGAATAAGTGAGGATTTATTTCCCCACCTCCTTTAATAAAGACAATTCTCTCAAAATGGAGATAGTTGGAAAATAGAATTCATCATTTCCAATCTACTTCCTTCCTTCCCTTCCTCTCTCCCTTTCATTGTTAATCCAAACAATGATCTTATATTTTGTTTGGATAACATAAAATGGAAAGAAAGAAGGGAAGAAAAAGGGAAGAAGAAAAGCTCTCTTGTTTATGAATATGTTGTGAGAGGATGGGGAGGGGAAGGGAGAGATTTTTTCCCTACTTTAATAAACAGCATCTTTTATAAATTGGTGAGATTTGAAAGGAAATAGAGTTCATTTTCCTCCACTTTCCCTTCCCTCTGTCCTATTTCCCACTCCTTTCCTTCTAAATTTGTTTATCCAGACTAACTTTAGTCATGAGGTTTAGTCTTTATGGGTATGGTTTTTTATCATGCATATCGGTGAATTTGTGAACTAGAAATATATTTCAATAAAGTTATTCGTTAT
Organism: Bassia scoparia; assembly: GCA_008642245.1. NCBI lineage: Eukaryota > Viridiplantae > Streptophyta > Magnoliopsida > Caryophyllales > Amaranthaceae > Bassia > Bassia scoparia. Next base: position 14,180 of record SNQN01012532.1, read on the forward strand.
TATTATGTAAAGTTGATCATCCTTCATAACTCAATAACAAAACTACAAGTCTTGTTCTCATTTTTTTCATTGCAATTCAATAAACGTTATATTTCCTTGATGTCAAATAAATATTCCCCCAACA